>JAJGRW010000964.1:0-65473 GCA_025461045.1 Carex parvula | reverse complement strand
TTGAGTTTCTGCTGGAACTCTCCAATATAGTTTATAATTTAATTTTCTTCTGAATTTTTTTCTATCATATCTCGATTTGGCCATTTTCATTATTTACTTTTTTTTTTTAGGATTTTTATCTTTGGAACAGATTGGTATTCCACGTTTCATGCGTGTCATAATTTCATTAGTTTGTCCAACAGGGACATCAACTTTTATGGAGCATTAGCAGCTGGTACATGTGATTTGGTCAATTTCTTTGAATCTGTCTGGCAATTGGTTAGCTAATCTTTGCAATGAATTATCTTTTGAATATTTAGTTCACATTCTTTAGCACGAGGATCAAAATGTGATAATGATAATTCGTTCCATCTAATGTCTTTTTCCAGCTGATTATTTTCTCCCCCTAATGTTGGAAATTTTGATTCATCAAAATGACAATCTGCGAATCTAGCCGTGAATAAATCTCCTGTCATTGGTTTCAAATATTTTATTATAGATGGAGATTCAAATCCAACATAAATTCCCAACCTCCTTTGAGGTCCCATTTTAGTGCGTTGTGGTGGAGCAATTGGAATATATACCGCACATCCAAAAATTCTTATATGGGAAATATTATGTATGTGACCAAAAACTAACTGTAAAGGGAAAGTTTTATTATAGCTTGTTGCCTGATGCGAATTAGTGCTGCTGCATGCAAAATAGCATGTCTCCAACAAGATATTGGAAGTTTAGACTTCATAAGTAGTGGTCTTGCAATTAATTGTAATTTCTTTATGAACGACTCAGCAAGTCAATTACAGGATGTTTAATATCAATTCCAATAGACATACAATAATCATTGAATATTTGAGAAGTAAATTCACCAGCATTGTCTAGATGTATTTTCTTAATTGGATAATCAGGAAATGTGCTCTTAATCGAATCAATTGAGCAAGTAATCTGGCAAGCGCCAGGTTGCGAGTTGATAATAAACTTACATGTGACCATCTTGTTGATGCATCAATTAAAACCATAAAATCTAAATGGTCCACATGATGGGTGTATTGATTCACAAATATCACCATGTATACGTTCTAGAAATGTAAGAGATTCATTCTGTATTTTTACTGGTGATGGTCGAAAAATTAACTTTTCTTGAAAACAAGCAACACATGACAATTCATAATTGGAGAATTATTTGGTTTTTTAATAAATGTCCGCATGAATTCTCTATTATTTTTCGCATCATTATTGATCCGGGATGGCCTAACCGGTCATGCCAAACTATAAATATAGTTTTATCTGTAAACTTCTGGTTTACAATAACATGTGCTTCAATTGCACTAATATATGTGTAATACAACCCGGAGGAAACATAGACAATTTTCCAATATGCATTTTTATCTGAGATTTTGCTAGTTATATAAAGATATTCAACATTTTCTTCATTAGTTGTCTCAACATGGTATCAATTTCGGCGGATCTCCTTAAAACTTAATAAATTTCTTTGAGGACTTAGAGAATATAATGCATCATCAATATAATTGAGTTCATCTATGTAATAACAATGTTGCTCTTCCAAAACCTTCTATTAAATTTGTACTACCCGAAATAGTACTAACATTAGCTTCTTATATACTAGAGTAAGGTGAAATATTTTTATCTTTAAGAATAGTATGAGTTGTTGCACTGTCGATAAGACATATCTCTTCATTATTGATGCCGTTGTTAATCAAAGGAATATTCATTCTTTATAGAAACATAAGAGAAAAAATAATAATTAATACTAATGAATGTAATTAATAACATAAGAAATAAGTAAATAAACAATTTATTTTATAACAAAGATAATATTTTAGTGTATGCATAGTTTAATCCAAATCCAAGCAGCCTACGGCCAGAACCGGCCGACTTAATTAATGATCTGACTATTTATTTTTCTTGTAATTATACTTAATTAAGCTGTGTATATAATTCCCACAGAAGGCATCAGGTGTTGTCAGTTCTAAAACGGTTTCCATATCATATAAATGCTTTTCCAAACAAAGTTGCAATCGGAACAAAACAATTTATTTTCTTGATTAAAAAAAAATTACAACAGATACCTCAACAACAAAAATAAAAATTTATTATTTATTATATCTTATCATCACTATTTCAACAACAAAATAAAATTTTATTAATCTATTTATTTTATATCTTATCATCTACTAATTCAACAACTTGTGATATCGTTCAACCATAAAGAGATAATAAATCAACTTAGAATATTTTTGAATCTTCTTCAGAAATATTAAATTATTAAAAAAAAATATGAACATCATGTTAAATTTGTGCATCATATAATTTTTCTTTAAATCTTCTTCAGGAAGATTTTCTTATATCTCTTGAAATCTTCTTCAAGAAGATTAAATTATTGAAAATACAATATTGTACAAAAAAAATATGAGTCAAATCTAAATTTCACATTATAAAACTTATAATTAACTGATAGTTTCGGGCCATTTGATAAATTGAAAACTTATGATTAACAGATGGCTTCGGGCCATTTGATAAAGTTCAGAATTCGTGATTAACATATGACTTCGGGTCATTTATAAAATTGAGAATTTATAATTAACATATGACTTCGGGTCATTTGATAAAGTTGAGTATTTATCTCAAAAAGAAAATCAATCGGTTCATTTGTAATTTATCTCTAATTTAACATATTGGTCTTCGGGCCATTTGGAATTTATATTTAACACAATAGAATCATAACATGATATAAAACAATAGATTGGTCTTCGGGCCATTTGATAAAGACTTGTAGCACGTCATAATGTTAAAAAAAATCGATTTCTCAAGTCCATATGAATAAATCATCTTATTTCATTTACCAATTACTAATTAAAAGTATCATTTAAATAAATGATATTTAAAATAGAAAATATCAAGTTACCTCGAATCTTCAAATAGTAGAGCTCTTATGCTCGAATCTTCAATTAGTAGAGCTCTCGTGCTGATAACGTGTTATAAATAAAAGTAACAAACATAAATAAGATGAAGGGAATGTAAAGAATGACTATCTCTTTATTTATATATTTCTTATGTGCACAATACAAGATTACAAGGCCTCTATTTATAGCCACAAATTATAAATGAAAAGTCATTACAATAATAAATAAAAGATTAAATTTCAAAATACTAGTGGAATATAAATTCCAATGGTAGTGGGATAGTGGGGAAGTAAATGAGGATTAATATTGAGAGTTACAACATGAATGGACCATCCATTATATTCATAACACTTGCACATTTTATTTTATTTTTCTTTAAATTTACATATCGCATTTATCTCTTTTAGTTTCCAGTAGTCATCGGCCCGTGCATTACTACGGTTTACCTTGCTTTTGAAATATTGCAACATTTCCGTAGCTCATAATAATGTGTTGTAGTTAACTCGGTACATCATAGAAAATACATGCAATGAGAAATGATGAGCATTCCTTTCCCTTCTTTCTATCAAAAGAAATAAAAAATAAAAACCACTGGCAAATATCAAGGAAAATTAAAGTGATGATCATTCCTTCCACTTCTTTCTATCAATAGAAATGAAAAATAAATTATACTGGCAATATCAAGGAAAAAATAAGTTGACATTAGAACACATAAGAAACACATGAAATATGAGCATTCAATTTTGACTTTAGGATTTACATAAAGTTTAAAAGAGTAATAAATTGACAAATATGCGAGTATTTATTTTTAACAAAGATGGATTTGCAATTCTGAAGTAAAAATATACAATTTTGAGATTTTAAAATAGAAACTGTGAAATTTTGTGTGTTAAAAGTATGAATATGATATTTGCAGTTTCGGAGTGAAATATATATAGGTTTGGAATTCCAAATGGATGTATATAGAAATTCCGCCTAAAATATTCGCAAGGTGAATATCAAATCTGTCCATTTAACTTCGTAAATTCATCCCACATAATTTTCATAAAAAAACTAGACTGAAATAATTTATATTATACAATTTCTTATTTTATCGTTATTCATAACTTCGTGGTTATTATTTTTTTTTTTTAATGACGATTCAAAGTTTGGATAAGGACAAACTGATGTCATTCTTTTCCAGAAATTTGAAATAACTGAGGTGATATATAATGTTCTATGATCGTACCTAACTCATGAAAGTTATCCTTAGCATCTCTTATGAACAACATATGATATTTCTCTGGTGAAAGGGATTGCTTTGCAGCTTCCTTTTTTTTAATAAAAAATATTGTGTCTATTTTGCTTACATTATTTTGAAATTTTCTTTTAGCTAACTTGTGTAGGTCTACGAAGCCCGCTGATTTAGTTTGATTAAACCAAGTTTGTGCTCGTTTATGTTCGTAACACAATTCTCTGTTGTAAAGGGGAAATCTCACATAAGTATCCTCTAGCAAAATAAATATATCTTTCAGCTAGATTAATATTTGAAATTTTATTTTCAATATTAATTGGCAATGAACAGTAACTTAAATTACAACAATGCTCCACGGACAATGAAAAATAACGTTTGATACCGAGACAATTCACAGTTCTCACTCTCCTATCATGCAAGCAAACTTGGATCAATTTATAATACTAAAAGAGTGAGTCTATGGTACTATGCATAGCACGAATTAGTTCGTACTACGGAGCCATATTTTCGTTGAAACTTCTAATGGTTGATCTGAACCGTTCAATGTGATACTCACATGAATATGTACTTGCAAAATAAATTTTATATTTTTCAATTTTTTTTACTATATTTTAAGATAGGTAGAAAATCACTTGATCTGAAAATTCTGGACCATCCAAAAACAGTGGTTTTCTATCTATCAAAAAAAATATTAAAAAAATTCTAAAAAATAGAAAATTTAGCCCATAAGTATATTCTTATATGAAAATCATGTTGAACGGTTCGGATCAACCATTAGGATTTTGAAATGAAAATATTGATTCGTAGTACGAACCAATGTGCTATGCATAGTACCATAGACTCTCTCATACTAAAATCCTTCAAATTTTTTAGCTATGTCACGCCATCTATGATTTTAACCGTCCAATTTATTTCTCTCTTTTTATTTATCTTGATCGGATGGTTCGTACATTATGTTTCTCTCTTTTAATTTAATTAATAATATTTGTTTAATATACCTAATATACATTATTACTCCTAAAGAAATTCAAGTTTTCTGTGCATAATATTCATGCGATGAATTGTATTGTTTATCATTATACACATTTAATGTTTAGGAAAAAAAACAATTGTATCTAAAATTTGTTGAATATAAAATTTATGTTATAGAATTATCTTCCTTCAAAAATTAATTTTTTCACTTGATATTTTATTTTGGAAGCTGAAATAAGTTAATAATAAACAAGAAGGGATAATTTGTCGCAAGTCTGGTGCTTGTAATACCTTCGTGCATTTCTCTTAAAAAAATAATAAAGGAAAAAAAATAATGAAGTACTGTGATGACCAAAATTTTTATATTTACCATAAAAAAATAAACCATTTAATTACGATTTTCTATAATTCTAAATTTGACAAGGGCGACCAATTGTCACTGTGGACAGATAAATTAAATAGTGTCCGCCATTTATCGCAGCAGATAGGCATTTTGTTAAAAAATTTGAAATTCAGAGCGCAACCACCGTTGAATATACTTTTTTGTTAATTTTTTGAAAATGAATGAAGCAACTTACAATTTGAAAATACTAGAAAGAACATCAAACAAAAAAGATGAAACATCTTATAATTTAGATGTACTAGAAGTACTATGAAATATTTTTTAGGCAAGATTTTTGCGGCTATAAAAAAAATAAAATATTTATTGGTGTGTTACTGAAAAAAATAAAAATATTTTGGATCTGAATTATTGATCCCGGTTCAAAAATCACTTCTAGGTAAATAAAAAAATTATCGTAGTCGTTCTAGTACATTCAAATTCTAAGGTACACCATCTATTTTCCTAGAAACTATTTTATATTTTTAATATTTTAATATTTCCTAAAATTATTTCTAATGAAATAGATTGAGCATCTTATAATTTGAATGTACTAGAAGGACCGCATAACTCAGATTCAAAACATCTTTTTTTCCAGTAACACACCAAGAAATATTTTAATTTTTTTTACAGCTGCAAAATATCTTGGCTGAAAAATGTTTCATAGTACTAGTACATCTAAATTATAAAATATTTCATCCATTTTGTTTGATGTTCCTTCTAGTATATTCAAATTGTAAATTGTTCTATTTATTTTAAAAAAATAATAAAAAATATATTCAGCTTAGTGGGGCATGATGGCTTTTGAAGCTTTATCAGGCATTAAAACAAAAAAACAGAACTGTTCCCTTCACACACTGACTTGGGACCTCAATTAGCCTCTATTTTTAGATGTAAAGTAGGTAAGTTCCCTCTTACATATCTTGGATTGCCTTTACAGGCAAATGGAATTAGAGCCCAGGACTGGGATTTTTTGGTAAATAAATTTGATAAAAGATTACAAAGGTGAAGGGCAGTCTTCTTTCCATAGGAGGGAGACTCACTCTTATTAACTCAGTCTTATCCTCTATTCCTTTATATACATTGTTCATATATAGGATTCCAGTAGGGGTACTTAAACCGATTGATAAGATACGGAGAAGATTCTTATGGCAATGCTCTTCATTAAAAACTAGGAAAAAATACTCATTAGTTAACTAGTATAGAGCCTGTTTGGCTAAAGAGTATAGAGGATTAGGCATATTAGATCTTAGACATATGAATACTACATTATTGCTCAAATGGTGGTGGAAGTTTAAGGATCCCAACTATTTTCACCTTTGGAAAGATATCATCATCTTCAAATACCACTCTAGGCACCCTGTACCTCTTTCCTACTTTTGGAAGGAAATATTTAAACTGGATTCAATAGGATCATGCAATATCGCTTACCAACCTGGTTTACAATCTCAAATGCACTTTTGGACTGATGTGTGGGATCAGAATTGTACATTAGCCACACAATATCCTGAACTATTTGCCATTTGTAGAATCCCCATATTACCCTTAAGGAGGTCATTCAGTCCTAAGGAGATGCAGTTTTATTCAAAAGACAACTTGATACTATTATGAGAGGAGAATGGTCACATATCTTATATAAGATCAGCACTATGTCTTTTACACATTTCACTGACAAGATCTCATGGAAATGGGAAGCATCTGGACTGTTTTCAGCAAAATCAATATATAAAATTCTGAATTTTGGAGGTGTCGGCATTACCAGACCTCTCCTCTAGTGGCAGTTACCCCTCCCACATAAGATTAGGGTTTTTATGTGGTTGTTTTCCTATGAGAAAATTTTAACCAAAGATAGACTTAGATCCAAAGGTTGGACAGGTTGCAATATTTGTCAATTTTGTCATGGAGAGGAAACACTTAACCACTTGTTCTTGAAATGCCCTTTAATCCAACAGATTTGGTTTTGGATGAGATTAAGCCAACAACACTTTCATACCTGACATTCTATTAATGACATAATTGATTTTTCGTATACTTTAGATAAACACTCCTAAATATCCTTTTTAGTACTCTTTAGTGCCCTTTGTTGGAAGGTTTGCAAACTTAGAAATGAATTTTGTTTTCAAAATACACCTGCCAAATCTTTTCGTACTATGATCTTACTAATAATTGCTTTGGTTAATTACTGGTCAGGTATGGTCAAGAGACAAGCAAGAGAGATTATCCCATATTGGCTTCTAGAGGATATTGATGATGTACCACTGCAGATTTGGTATCCTGCTGATACGCAGCTTATACCATACTAGCCTTCAGAAGATGAGGATGATGTCCCTAGCACTGCTGCTTAAGCTATACCTTTTAGGTTATTTAAGTTTCGTAGTCTTTTGGATGTTCTATGGTAGTTTGTATTGATTGTCAGACTTCTGTAATTTGTGTTTTTGCTAATTGTGCTGCGTACACTTTTCCTGTTTTCTGTTTGTAATGGACTTGGGTTTCTTGAAAGCCTTTTTATAAAAAAAAAAAAAAGTTTGGTCAGAACTCAACCCAAAGAATACAAAGAAAATTAGGTTTTATGGAATTGACCTATTGGAGCCATCATCTACATTTGAAATACTGAATAGATCAATGGACTAAGTTTAATTGTCCAATTCAACTAAATTTTTTTTGGCATGTTGTACAGAAATAAAATAAAAATAAAAAATGGATATACTATCAAGCTGCAACAATCAAATCCAAATTAGCGGAGTAGAGGTAATGATAATATTCGTTTATGCACTGGTTGGTCTAACATGGTTTTAGCTATCTAAATTTGAAGTATAGGCAGGTAATTTAGACTAATTGTTCCTATGGAAAAGAGTAATAGGAAAATACTTGGCTAATATGTCTTCTATAATAAGTTGGTCAAAATAAGGAGATTCGATTTGAAACACGCAAAAAAAATAGAGGAGGGAACAATTAGTGATTATATCTGAGCAATGAAATTGGAAGAAATGAAAATTGAGGTCACTATGACATTGTTGGTAAATAGTGGTATGGTTGGGACGAATGCGGTGGTATATCTCAACATAGCTTACCGGGTGAGGAAAGGGAGGAGAAGAACGCAATGCAGAAGAGGCCACCAGGTAGAGGAGATTGGGGATAGTGAATGTGTCGTCTCCAAGGGATGAAATGCGGAAGGAAAAATAGGACATGGCGGTGGGCGACCTTAGCACGTGTGTTGGAGGGGCATGCGGCGTCGAATTGACAAAGATAGCGAGAGAGGGCATTGAAGGGCGAGATAACCTCTACATATGAGCTGAGGAAAAATTTGGAGGGGATGACAAAAGCTGACATCAGCGAAACTGATTTGATCCATGTATTTAACATCATACGACATGCCGAAATTTTTATTAATAGCAAAAAAGTAAAAAAATATCGGTAATGAGGAATGATTTCGCGGAATTTTGACATATAGGAAAAAGTGATAGTCTATAACGTCCAGGGAATGTTATAGACCATCACGACCAGCTTAGCCAAAAGATTATCCTTTAACTAAACAACGAAAAAACGAAAAAAAACATAATCTCTTGACGTCTTTATCCATCATGGCCAAAGAGATAGAAAAAAAATAATAAAACTCTGGACTTCATAGTCCATCACGGCCAGAGAGCTGAAAAAAATATCTGCTATATTTTTGTTGTTCATCATTTCTGAAGTAGGCCGGGAAACAAACGATTTAGCTTATACCCAATCTGACGTGTCTTATATTAAATTAACCCCAAAAAAGTACTTGAAATTGACTACCTCCAAGAATAATATATTATTAGCTTATTAACCATGAGGACTTGACTTGAGGAGAGCTGGTACAAGTACTTTGTTAAAGAAGGTATGATCAACATTATTTTTTTTTCAGCTCTCTGGCCGTGATGGACAAAGACGTCCAGGGATTATGTTTTTTGTTTTTGCGTTCTTTAGTTAAGAGATAATCTTTTGGCTGGGACGTTATAGACTATCACGTTTTTCCTATATGTCGAAATTTCGCAAAATCGTTCCTCATTACTGATATTTTTTAATTAAAATTCCTATTAATAAAAATTTCGATACGGCAAGAAGTCACTGTTTTTTTTATTAATAGGAAAAACAAAAAATAAATATTGATAATTAAGACCAGTTTCACTAGATTTTGAAAAATAAGAAGAACATTATGGTTTGTAACGTCCAAGACACTGTAGCTGGACGTTATAAATCATAACGTCCAGTTAATCTAATCGCTAATGATCTCTAATTAATAAAAAAACACTGTAGTTGGACGTTCTGGTCTATAACGTCCAGCTATAGTGTTTTTTTTTTCCAAAAAAATTCGCAAACTGAAGCAAAAAAAAAACACTGTAACTAGACGCTATAGTTTATAATATCCAGCTACAGTGTTTTTTGTTAATTAGATATTCATTAACGATCAAATTAACTGAACATTATAAACCATAACGTCTAGCTACAGTGTCCTAAATGTTACAAACAATAATATTTTTTCTATTTTTCAAAATTTAGCAAAACTATTCCTGATATTTGCTTTGTTTTTCTCAATGTTTTAAATAGCGTTTATAGCGTCATAGCGGGAAGGCTACAAAAAAAGCTATAGCGAATAGCGTAGCTATAGCGGAAGCTATTCCAAATAGCGCTTTTTTTTTTACAAAAATTATATTATATATTTGTACTATATATTAACATTATCTAAAGTTTCATAGAACAATAAATAACACCAAATTAATTAAGAAATTATAATATTCATATTGAACTAGTACAAAAGTCCATGGTTCAAAATATCCATAATAATATCATAAACTATCGATTTTTTTCTATACAAAATATCTTAAGCATCATGATTCATTCTATTTTTTTTTCTATACAAAATAAATTTTATGGATCTTTATTTAAGCCCATATAAATTGTCTAAAAAAGCCCAATATGCATAGCGCGCAAATAGCGCGCTACACGCTATGCGCTATAGCGGACCACTATTACCGCTATAGCGGCCGTAGCGCAATTAGCGTATTTTCATGACATATCTTAGCGTTTAGGGTGCCAAAAACGCTATAGCGCGCTATTTAGAACACTGGTTTTTCTTATTAATAAAAAAAATGGAGAAAGTCAGGATGTTACTGTTCCTCACTACAGGATCATACCCCATTGCTCTTTTACTATATATAAATATAATGCAAGTCAACTTAGCCATGAACCTGGATTTTTTGTATGCCATTATTTTGTGGTCATTAAAATTGGTAATGTGCTCTTCCTTGTATAAAATAGTCAGATAGAATGGACACATGACAACAGGTCACAGAAGATCTGACATGCTATTTAGAAAAGGCCTGGATGCACGTCTTCCAAAGCTCTCCATCTTTCCTCGTCTTGAATTTATGTTTTTAAAGTTTAATTAAAAGCTGTTTCGACCGCGGCCGGTTGTATGTTTCAACTTCAAATCCTCTCTCTCAACTGCAACAGCCAACAGGCCCCCCGACATTTTTATTAATATCCAAAGTTTAATACAAATTATTAATTCTGCCCAGATTTCGATCCAATATCGAAAAATGTCCAAGCCGGTCAGAAAATGGCCGGCTTAGGTACCAGAGTAAACCGGCAATTTTCTAGCCGGTTTAATCCATTTTTTTTTTTTAGAGAGAGACACTATGAAGATTAAAATATTGAAATTTAAATTTGAAATTTTTGTTTAAATTATTTGTTATATTACTTCTTTTGATATATAATTAGCATATTTATACTAAAATACATTAGATTAATTGAAATTATGTTGAATAACACTATATTATGTTAAATTACGCTAAATTACATTATGCTAAAATACGGTAAATTACGCTAAATTACAAATGAATAGGGAGGATATCTTCACTGAAAAGGCGAAAAACGGCGATGAAACTTCAAACGGTCATAAAACGGCGCTCGAGTGTCCGATTTCAGCAAATGACCACTTTTCGGAAAGCTTGCGAAAATGCGCATGCGTCTGTGATAGCTATGCTGGGTTTTGAAATTCAGAATTGTCAAAAAACAAAGGGAAGAGCCTCAAAACTTGAGTTGAAGTTTCCGATTAAGATTTTCATTTCTATCATTCAATCAAGTAGCTCAGTAAATTAGTTACATAATGAACTTGCAAATTACCAATATTTTACTATTTTTGGAATTTTTTTACTATTTTTTATGATTCATGAAAGATGTGCAAAATCAGTCTACTATAGCGTAATTTTGTGTAGTTTAGTGTTTTTTTTACCGTATTTCAGCATAATTAGCGAAGTTATTGTAATTTAACGTAATTTAGTATAATTGAACATAATTTATTGTAATATAGTGTTGAACATAATTTCAAGTAATCTAGCATATTTTAGTATAAATATGCTAATTATACATCAAAAGAAGTAATATAACAAATAATTTAAACAAAAATTTCAAATTTTTAGAGTTAGATTTCAATATTTTGATCTTCATAAGTCTCTCTCTCTAAAAAAAAAAAAATAGAGTAAGCCGGCCATTTTCTGGCCGGTTTGGACATTTTTCAATATTGAGTCGAATTCTGAACAGAATTAATAATTTGTATTAAACGTTGGATATTAATAAAAATGTCGGAACAGGCCCCCGCTGCATCATTTATTTTCTCATTACATTCAGTCATTATATTTACTACCTCACTTGTATAAACTTTCTCACTTCTTTATTATACTCAGCCACCTTATTCAATACTCATTAGCAAAGTCAGAGTAATTTTTGTTTCAAAGAATTTGCAGTTCAGAACCCATTACAAACATAATTGTTACCTTGACTATAAATAAATCCTCTGCATTTCTTCAGTGTAATTTAATCTACTTTTCATATGACAGAAGTTTAAACTAAAAAATAAACGATTTTGAATTAATTAAGCTTGGAGTGGATGTTGAAGTATACAAAAAGAATAATAAACAAATGAAATTGTTCTTAATGATTTTTTTTTTTGATAAAAGTGCTAATTAAGAGTCAAAAAGGCGAACATTTAATGCTCTCTCCTATTCATAGTCAAAATATACAAAAAAAAAAAAACAAAAATAGACATATCTCCCATCAAACCGCTTCCCATTGGATTTATCCATAGTCAACTCCTCAAAGAAGGATTTTTTTTATTTTTCTCTCTCTCTTTCTCTCAGCATTCAACCCCTCCCACCCTCTACCTCTCAAAGTCAACTCTCCTCTCTCTCTCTTCCTCTATCCACTCTTTTCATCTCTAAAAACAAAAACCAAAAGCAACAAACAGCCAATCTCCATCTCCATCTCCATGTCGCTCTGACAATGGGCAACAGCATAAAGCCGTGCTTCTCCGGCCACACCCACGTGTCCCCTGCCACCGTCTCCTTCGAGCCCCATCCCGACGACAGTCTTGGCCACGCTTTCTCCTACCAACCCGAGCAATCAGCTACCGCAACCACCGCTAACGCTTCTCCTATCATAAACAATCCAACAGTCAGGATCAACGGAGCGGCGATAAGCGCAAATACATCAACAGCTCTCTCTTCAAGCCTCTTTACCGACAGCTGCAACCTGATAACTGCCTCTCCAGCAGCCTCATTTGAGAGCTCCCGTTCCTTCACCTCCAATGTTCTACAGTCCCGCCTCTCTTCCTCCTTGTCTGGCCATCTCTCGGGTCCGCTGTCAGAAGCCGGTTCTCTGTACTCCGAGCGTAGCGGTTTCTTCTCTGGCCCGTTAGATGCACGCCTCTCCTGCTCTTCCCTCAACTCCAGTGCAGGTGCCCGACTCCAGCGCTCCATTTCTCAGATCATTGCCGATCGGCGCGCTCGCCGTTGCCGCCGCAGCTCCCGGTCCCTTGCTCGGCTCTTCTCCAAGCTGTGTCGCAACAAGAAGGCGCACGCTGCTATGACCAATGGGGTAGCGAGTCACGAGGGAGACAGTCAGAGAGGTTGTAAAGATCGTTGTGTGGAAGATACGAGTAGCGTGCAATGGGCGCAAGGGAGAGCTGGAGAAGACAGAGTACATGTCGTTGTCTCAGAAGAGCCCAGCTGGGTTTTTGTCGGCATTTATGATGGATTCAATGGCCCAGATGCCACCGATTTTCTCCAGACACATCTCTATCCGTCGGTACATCTGGAGCTGAAAAGGCTTTTCGTGGGGGACCATGAGCCCGATCAAATCTCCTCGGATTCAGATATTAACACTGACACAAATTCAAATTCAACCGCAAATGCAAACACTAACCAAGAATCAGATTGTTGCGGCACGAATGAATGCGTAAATCTCACCAA
The DNA here is from genome assembly GCA_025461045.1 of Carex parvula. Lineage (NCBI taxonomy): Eukaryota > Viridiplantae > Streptophyta > Magnoliopsida > Poales > Cyperaceae > Carex > Carex parvula. The sequence goes on along the minus strand of JAJGRW010000964.1, from coordinate 51,715 downwards.
TGTAAACAGAGTGCTGAGAAATCAACTGACAAGTTCCCAGTCGAGCTGTTCCAAAGTCCAACACAAGCAAATCTTGAATTCTTTGGCAGAAGCCTTGAAGAAAACAGAGAAAGCCTACTTTGAAATGGCCGATCAGATGGCGGCACGAAATCCTGAACTGGCGATGATGGGGTCATGTGTGCTTGTTGCATTGATGAAGGGAGATCATGTGTATTTGATGAATGTCGGGGATAGCCGTGCCGTGCTGGCACAGAAGAACGAGCCGGACTTGTGCAATATATTAGGTAGAGCACCACATGACATGACAATTCGCGGGGAGGAGATACGGCGCGCCTTTGACGTGACCGATTTTGAGGGGCTCACCGCAAAGCAGCTTACATCTGATCACAGCACCAGCATTGATGAGGTAATTAAGGTTGCTTCATCTGACGTTTAAATTTTTTGCCGGATCAATCGATCATATTGCATTGACACTAGGAAAGACTGTCCAATTGAATTAACACATTGCCTAATTTTTTCTTTGAAAAAAAAATGTAGGAGGTAAAGAGGCTCGAGATGGAGCACCCAGATGACCCCAAAGTGGTGGAAAAAGACAGAGTGAAGGGCAAATTGAATGTCACTAGAGCTTTCGGTGCCGGTTTTCTGAAGAGTGTGAGCTTCTGTTTCTGATCTACTTATACTAACTTTTGTGGTTTCAAAAATTATGTAGCCAATGCATGTTGCACAGAAATATTACATCATGTTCATCAGCAGGAATTATTATTTTCTTTTGAGAGGATGGTCACAGCAAGAATTAAGAGCATACAAGTCTCAGTAGTTTGTAGATGTACGCTGATGTACCTATTAGTAGCACAATCCAAAATTTGTGAATCCTGATTAGGGCAGAACAAAGTTTTCAGACAATTTGTGAATCCTGATTATAATTCAAATCCAAAATAAATGAAAATAAAATTAAACACCCTATACAAAATATGATAAATTCGTTGGAAATTGGTCTGGAGGTACATATTTTTATTTATTCTAAAATTTACCCTTTTCTTCACATGTATGCAGCCGAAGTGGAATGACCAATTACTCGAGGCCTTCAAAATAAAAAATTACATCGGCACCATGCCATACATTACGTGTTTGCCTGGTCTATATCATCATAAAATTCGATCCGAAGATAAATTTCTCGTGTTGTCATCTGATGGGCTTTACCAGTATTTCACTAACGAAGATTTAGTCAACGAAGTAAACCTCTATGTTGCTAACAACCCTGACGGCGATCCTGCTCAGCACCTTGTTGAAGAGGTTCTTCACCGTGCAGCCAATGAGTACGGTAAGCCACACCAAATACAAATATGAACTTCAAGTCTTCAATAAATGCTCAAGTATAGAAGTCCTGTACATCCCGTAAAGGCTGGTTAGTGCATTAATCGTCTTTTTTAACAATTTTCTGCCAGTCCATAGGAGCTCTGATTTATCAAAGCTGAATGCTTAATTGTCATTATTGATATATTTAAGAGCTAATAAGGATAAATATAGTTCATAATACTGACTTTCCGCCTACAAATTCGATACCTTATACAGAGGCTAAGAGGGCCTTGTTAAAAAAATAGCAACAATTGAGTAATAACTTGCTGGCATTGTTGCCTACAACTCAGAAATTACAGAGTACATGGTAAGTACCTGTGTAAGTGCACCTGTATGTTTCTTTTACGTTCTAAACATGACATGTATGATTGCAGGTATGGAGTTTCATGAACTAGTGAGCATACCGCAAGGAGACCGAAGGAAGTATCACGACGATGTTTCCATTATTATCATTTCACTCGAAGGAAGAATGTGGCGATCCACAATGTAGATATCAGAAAGGAGGCCAATAACAAAGGCGATACTGATGCAAACTTCCGAAACTAAATTACAAGCCAGCTCTGCATGCGTGCAATTCTCTTTTGAATCAATCTGAAAGAGTTCGATCGAGTTGGTGCGGTTCGGGAACTTACTGAAGCTTTTAATTCGGTAATTGGTTTTGATTTTTCACATTAACTCTCAGGTGTGTTCTTCTCCCTGTGTGTACCTTGCCCTGGGTTCCATAGCTTCCTTCTGGTATACTATTTTCTTTTCTTTTCTTTTTGAATTTGAATTTGAATTTGAATTCAACAATTCTTTTGTTTTGTTAATTTGAACGGGGACATACATGATGTAAATATTCTTGGGTACGGTGTTCATAGAATAGATGAGCATTGCAAGAAAGGGAATATTTTCAGGAGATTCTTTTTAATTCATTGGGAATATATCATAATTTCCAGTTATCATAATCTAAGCTGATCATGCGTCGCACATGCAAATAGCTCTTAGCGAAAATTTTAATAAAGCAACTGTCAGTAACACAATATTATACCCAACAAATGAAAATAATATTCTTCGCCAGCTAACCAGAAAAATTAAAAATAATATAAATGATAATAAAATTCTTAAAATTAATCGTGCATTGTAGTGAGAGCTTTATTTTATTTTTCTTCTTGGAAACAATATAAACAATAACTAGATTTAGTGGTGAAAACAAAATTGATAAAGCAATGTCAACTCTAACATGGTAATTATATTATTACTAGCGTTAGCAAACTGTATCACAATCATGACATACATTATCACTTCACGGGCTTCAGACAAAATATAATCACTTCATTAATTATATAAGGAACTTTTTTTTTACAAACCATAATTAGAAAAATGAAATACAGAGAACCAACATGATATTTTTTTTCTTTTTACAAAAAACCATAAGTACCGAATAGCCTATTCGGTACCTCTCATTTATTATTAAAAGATACCCGAATAGACTATTCGGTACCAAGGGCGGATCCAGAATTTTGGTCAGGAGTAGGTACAAAATATTGATAACAGTATAATTTTTTTTTCTCCTGACGAATCGGATCAGAGTAGTAGATATGGATCTAAAAAAGTCACGGTACGACCGAATACGTCACGGCACGATATGGTTCCGTCACGACATGTGTGCTGGTTACGTGCCGTAACCATCTTTTGAAAATTTGACACGACAAGGCACATCACACAAAAGATTTGATCACGGCACGACACATATCATGTGTAATTAGGACCGTTAGATCTTGATCGAATGTTGAATCTTAAATAAACTAACCTAAATTATGAAAAAAAATAGTTAAACGTGACAAATGTGACCGGTCACGTTTGGACACGATACGTATGATCACGGCGTGATTAACATGTTGTGACCGACCATTCACGTGCCATGACTATCCTTCCAAATTTGATCACAACACGACACGTAATCCATGTTACAACGTGACTAGTCAAGGCATAGTACATATTTATATCCTTAATAGAGGACATCTTTTTTCTTCTAACAAATCAACGATTATTTTAAGTATAGTAACGAATCGGACTACGTCTTTTTTTCTGTCTTTCTTTCACGTGAATATCAGTTTGAACTGACTTTCATTTCCGCGTAATTTTCTCATACTGGACCATGAATTAAATTCAGGAGTAGGTATTATATCCATTCAGGGTAGGCCCAAATATAAAATACTACTAGGTCTAAAAATGGTACCAAATACCTCTTGAAAATAAATAAGAGGTACCGAATAACCTATTCGATACTTATTCGATACTTATGATTTTTGTAAAAAAAAAAAAAACAATCCCTAACTTTCGTTTTACTAATTATGGTTTGTAAAAAAAAATTGTTATATAGAGTTTGCTAGTTCTTTTATGTTTCCAGTATGCCGGATATCCTTCTTCCAAAGTTCCAGTTTTATAATCAGTCTGGTTACGAAGCTTCTAATTTTAATTTTATTAAATACTCGATACAAGTCAAAGATCTCAAATTACGTGAAGATTCTTTGTATATTTCTTTATGAACTCTCCTTTGCAACTTGTCGAAATGAACTTTTTTCTTTTGAGAGTAATATTATTTTTACCTTCAGAGCATATAAAAAAAATAGATCAGATCAATTTAGAAGTGAAAACAATTGACTGCAGCGAAGCACGTAACTACAATAAAGCTGCTAGCATTGGCCAGCTTAGTCGTGTCAGATTATTATCCAGAAAAAATCAAAGAAATTATTAACAGAGAGCGAGACAAAAGAAGGACCTTTAATTCAAACCTTGCTATCGTTGACAATTTGACATTGACAGGATAGAAAGTAATTGAAGGCTATCTTATCTTACAGCAGAGCACAAATCATATATAATTGAAGGCTATCTTATCTTACAAATCATATATAATTGAAGGCCATCTTATCTTACGGCTTTTGTTTGAGACCAAATGTCATTGCATGCCGAATACATATATTATGATGACATCATAATTACAATATGCCATTTAATTTGTCGATGTCAATAAAAATATGAAAAAAATTAAAACGAACAGTTTAAATTACATGTCGACAGAATTATGCCATAAATATTAATTTATAAAAATATGAGTGTATTGACGAAAGGATCTATGGCGGTCAGAAGTTTGAATAATGATACTCCAAGAATAATGAAGAATACATTCAGAATTTTAATTTTTGAGTTAAAAATATTATTGAAGATATCAAATAGATTTATCATAAGAGTTGAACATAAGTTTGAACTTTGAACTATCTAAAATATTATTGAAGATATCAAATAGATTTATCATAAGAGTTGAACATAAGTTAGAACTTTGAACTTTGAACTATCTAAAAGAATACATTTGATCATTTTCGTTTCTAGCTAGCTTGTCATATTCTTCCCCTTTAGTTCTATATTTCAAATTTCTCAACTATATATGTTCTTCAAGATGTCTAATTCAGAATGGTCGTTTGGTGAAACATATTCTAAATACAGTGTGATGTTATTAAACATATTCAGTTTGATATTTAAGTTTTATATGTCTAGTACAGATAATGTTATATCTCATTTTTCTACGAAGAAACATTAACTTAATTTTTTTTTTTAAGGTTGGAAACATAAACTTAATTATCACCAAAAACATCTAACAAAAGTAACTGTAAGATTTACAAAAGTCCTCATTCCAAAGAAAAAGATTTAATCATCTATAACACTAAATTTTCAAGTGTTTAGACCTGATCTCAGCCATTCATTTAATGTATGATCCCATCTGGTGCATTGATCGACTTTCCTAGTTTAGGTCCTTAAGCGCTGATCATTACCTCGGGTAAAGATTTTAATAGAGTAGTTTTGGCTTCATACAACACACTGACTATAGAATCAAAACAGCTTTGTATATAGTTCGTCCGCTGCATGAAGCCAAAACTACTCTATTAAATTCTTTACCCATGATGCCTGGCACCTTCGTTATTCTCCATTTTTGCGCTATTTTTTTTTTCTTTCAATTGTGGCTATTAATTCTCATCTAGTCATCTTGCGTTTGCGTAACCTATATTTTGTGCTATTTTTGGCAGGATTGAACCAGCTCCTAGGTTTGCATTAATTAGTTCTTCATCTTACGCTACAGTTTATCATTCGGCCGAAATTTTAATTTTTAGCATTTTCCCCCAAAAAAAAAAAACCAAAACACTTCTGTTTATGAGGAATTCCACTTCAACTCAGACCACTCCTGTATTCTGCGGCCTCAAAGACTGAAGTCCGCACAATACCGATGTGGACACTCTGGTATTTTGCGGCCCCAAAGACTGAGATCTGCACAATGCCGATGCGGCTCCAGTCTAGGGGCCGCTCAATGCCGATGCGGCCCCCCTTTTTATTATCTGAAATGTTTTTTATTTGTTTTGGTTTTTGTTTTTAAAATTATTTTATTTGTTTTGGTTTTTGTTTTAAATGCTGTTTATTTTGAAAATATTTTTCGTTTGTAGGATCAAATATTTTGGAAATGTCGTTCGTTTGAAACATCGTTTGTGTACCAAGAAATAATGATATAATGAATCAAAATAAATAAATAACAAAACAACAAATAAAATAAATAACAAAGCAACAAAATAAATAAGTCCCAGTATCTGACAAAACATCTAACAAAATACAAATCAAAACCTACGAGTCAGGACTAAATACCGTCTTCTGCTTCTTCTTCCTGAACCCCCGACCTCGCCTGGACAGTGGCGTCTCTGCAGTATCTGCTGAGTCTGGAGAGTCGTTGTCCTTCGCCTGGACATTCTTTGGTTGAACCGGCTCGTCATGAACCTCCTCAATCTCGGATGTCTGCTGGATTCCAGGACCAAAAATCGTAGTCTGTCCAGACTCACCCTGCGTGAATAAAAACGCATGTCTGGCAATGGGATCATCATCGAGCGAAGGGTACGATGCTGCTGTGTGGAGGACCCAGGAAACTGTGGGAAGGGCTCTGTCTGAACATACCTTGGCTGATAGGCAGGCGGCTATGTCTGGGTCGGACTGTAATCCTGAGAATACAGTCCATCTCCCTATGTGCCAAAATCTGTGGAGATATTGAACTCTAGAGGCTCCTCCTCCTCACTTTACAGTAACTTCCAAATTAGTTAATCAAGAATTTAAAAAAAAATCACAGTTATGTATTTTAATTACAATTATACCTCGGCATGGGGAGTAGGCACGGGCTGGTCTGCGACTCGGCGCAATGCCTCCATGCCTCGGTCGAATGCCTGACCGACGGTCTCAACGTCCTGGACAGGTGCAAACAACGCCTCGTCACTAGCGTACCAGACATAGATATTAGGCTCATCAAATATGTCATCTATCGCATCACACTCGCCCAATCCAGTGCACCTGAGTAGAGAGTCGTGGCGCGTCCTGTACCCACATTGGAAGATTCATAATCATGATAAACTATTCAATATGTTTGTAGTTGTTTGGGGAGTTCGTGCCTGAGAATATCAGGAGGAGATCATTCAATCATGCTGGTACCATACCCATTTCTAGGTAAGAAACCATGACTTGAAGAAGCAATGTATTGGCACTGTCCTTGCCAGCTCTGCTCCTGACCCATGTCGTTTCCGATGATATCGACGAGTCAATGCTTAAATTGAATATAAATATGGAACCGATAAGGCGACCCTGTAGAAGGGTGGGTAAATTTCGAAGACAGGCTTGGTCACCTCCCAAAGTAGGAAATGCGTGAGGATACATTCAGTGTTAACAATAAGAGAGTGTTATGGAACATATCGTGGATGCGAACGGTGTGTCGGCGGGGATAATACCATGGATCCATCCTCTCCGATCCCTCTACCTCGGTACCCGCTCATGAGGGTTGTCGGCAATACACCCCTCCAAATATATGGTGTACGCACCATTATCCTGGTACAAATCTCTGTAAGGTATGTATGAATTACAAAAATGTCAGATACAATCAGAAAACAATAGTGAAGAAACAAATTAAAAAAAATAATTCTTACATGGGGGCGACATCCATGGAAAGGTACTACTCAGCTAATGGGGGGTTTGCATATCTTGCCTGGGTAATTATCACGCACGACTCCCCAGTTCTTGTCCGCAGTGGTGTCACTGGCATGATGAAGCTATCGCCACATCCCCTAGCTGATTGGTGCCCGGGCGGAGATTGCTAACGCAGCCCGAACCGTCTCGTGATCCGATCGAGGTAATGGTGCTCTACAATCTATATATTTAATTATGTTAGCTTGCTTCTATTAAATTAAGTTGCAGTGTCGAGAATTAATTAAATTAAATTTCGGTACCTGAAAACATATGAGCTGACATCACTCAGGCAATACCTCAAGGAAAGTCCGATGTATCCCATCTACCTCAATCTAAATTTGCAGATTTGAAACCTTATATCAATCCAAACAACAAAACCTGAAAAAAATTTAAATCAAATTTAAAAAAAATTAGACTTACATATTCTCTGTAGGGCTCCTAGGTCACATACTCTGGATCATCTCTCAGATGCTCAATCTCCTGTCTCTAGAATGTGCTGTCGAGTGACGCGCCATGCCCTGACTCGAACCAAATCTTCAGATAGCAATGATCACTCAAAAGAGAGCAATGTTTCTTTTAATATTTATAAACTCGTAAATGCTATCGGTTCGGACTGCAAGCGCACAATCCTATCGAGTAGTATATTCGAGGTCGATCCACAGGGAATATTGGTTCAATGCTTTGAGCGATCGAATCACAATCTTTCGAAAGGCTAGACGAAATCTGTAAATTGAGAGATGTTGATGTGATCAATGTAAATTAGGGAGCAATTAAAAGTAATTAAAATAAAGATAGAGATGAGAATTTCTAGGGTTTTCGGCACACCATTGCTACTCAATATGCTTTGATAATATATTCCTGTTGCGTCTGATTTCCTGTTGTTGTTTAATGAAAGACACCACATAGGTCATTGCGATTTATGTTACGCAAGAATGACAGATCTTTCACCGAGATTCTACATAGGACACTGCGATTTTCCTTACGCAAATGTCTTATCTCTGAAATACCCCAAATTACTACATAGATCACCGCGAATTTTTTTTACACATGTGATAGAATTTGGTACGCATTTTGTTGGTCTGGTTTATGGTTTCTCCGCTAAGGTTTTCTTCACATAAACCTAATAAATCTCAACGAGGCTAATTCATACAAATAGTTTCTCTTACCATTAAAGTACTGTCACTACCCTAACGGACTCAAACTAGATCATTGAAGTTAGATGAAGAGATAGTAAATTACAAAAGTATTTTGTTTCAACAACAAGAAATCATAATCAACAGAAATATATATATCAAAACATCAAGAGTAACAAGGTTTACTGCCTAGCCCTAAGAAAAGGAACTTAGTCGCGGAACGGCATTGTTACAAGCACTTCTCTCTTCTCTCTTTAATCAAATCTAACCCTAATTACAAAGATGACTATTCCTTCTGCCCAGGGGCCTTATATAGGAGTGGAGGAACGTGTGGAGGTTGAGTAGAGGCTAAGAAACTGATCTGGAAACAGCTGTCGACAGTTATTCTCCAAGAGATGCCTTCGGATACGGGCCATATCAGGTGATACGGTCCGTATTAGGTCCTTGACGGTAAGGGTTTGATGCTTCCAGCGCTATCTCCTGGTCTGTGCTAGGCCTGGTCCGTATTAGGCAATACGGACCGTAACAGAGACTTAGTCGATGAGCGTCGCTGATCCGATTGACCCGATTCTAGCTCCATTTGGTGTAAAATAGTCCCAAAACTTGTTTTCTGCAATAAAACATAAAGAAGGGTGACAGTAGTCCTTTTTCTCTAATAAAGTAAACATAAGTGTGAGAAAATATGCAAAACCTAAGCCAAAACTCTACGTAAATCATTGTTATTTTGACTCTGATCAAGCAATACTTGGCATTGTATGCAGGGCAGTTGTCTGGCTCAGGCTTGCCCCATTGCGGCACATCTGTCTTGTTAGCCATGACTGGACGGCCAACGATCATATATGCGTACGACCAATGCTGTAGCAACATGCATGGTCCAATAAATGTATTGTTCTTCTTCGGACAAGCATTGTTAAGACCCATGTATAATGTTAGTGTTAACAATAAATTTATTATTTATAATGAAATATAGAACACTGAAAAAATTAAAAAATTATAAAAATAAATTTTGTACTTATATAAGCATGCCAGAGTGGCACCACCCCCAATTGTACCTACCCATAGTGGGCAAATCGCGCATAAGCTTAAGGTAACACAGTCGCATCTGATCTCTATGTGAATCCGGGAACAACTGACACATAATCATCTCCAGAATATATGGGCGCAGGTACTAATCAACAACCGCCTATTATTTACTTAAATTAGAACATTGTTTAGAACTAAATTTGATATTATTAAATTAAATAAGCTAAAATTTACATACCTTATCTGAACAATTCGAATACTCCTTGAATTTGGCCCTCAACTTTGCTAAGCTGATGGTACTGGGCGAAATCTGAATCTTCTCACCTTTCTTCTTCTCTTTCTGGAGCTTTGCGTGCGAGTACCCCAGCAAGTCTATGCACAAATACCGGAAGTCCCCGTACTCGACGTCCGTCACAGGCTCCCCAATAATAGTCATACCCCACAGATAGCTGACGTCATGTAAGGTGACTGTCATCTCGGCATGGGAGAGATGAAAGGTGTGCGTCTCAGGACTCTATCGCTCAATGAGTCTGGAAGATAAGCCCTCGTCATGGTTCTCCTCGGCCATCTAGGATAGCTGAAACAGTCCCATCGCACGCAACGTCCCTCCGTACATCGGCTGGTACTTTAGCCACATGCGGTTGTGACGAACTGTAACCGCATCCAAACCCTGCATTTAATTAAAAATTAAGGTCAAGTTCATTCAATATTCATAGAAAAAAAATGATGTTATTAGTTTTTTTTATAAATATGACTAATTTAGAACTTACCCCAGTGGCAGCCTCTAGAATTTGGTGCTCCGCGTTCGGGTACCACAAAAAGTCGCTGACTCTTGTTAGTGCGACTCCGGATACTCAAAACATCTGCCAATGCGCCGTTGATGTACTGGGACATCTTGTACGGTGTGGCTATAGGGTCATATTGTGTACCTCTACTGGAAGATTGTACATCCCTACTAGAAGACGGTATATCTCTACTAGATGTCATGATGTATTTGATAACTTTTTGCTATTAGTATTGGTACCAATTTGGGTCAAATATGATAATTTTTGTAAAATAACCCTAATTACATTTTGGAATTGGTCTAATTTAATTTTGGTGCTCAAACAATTAATTTTGGTTAAATAACCTAATTACATTTTGGTATTGGTCTAATTTAATTTTGATAAAATAACCCTAATTACATTTTGGTATTGGTCTAATTTAATTTTGATGCTCAAACAATTAATTTTGGTAAACTAAACCTAATTATATTTTGGTATTGGTCTAGTTTAATTTTGATGCTCAAACAATTAATTTTGGTCATATTCTAGTTAAATTTTGGTTCTAAATTAATATTTAATTCTAAACTCTAAATCCTAAACTTAAATCCTAAACCTAAACCCTAAACCTAATTACTACCCTAAACTAAAAATTGAAACTAGAAAAGAAGAAGAAAACTTACCCGAGCTCGAAGGGATTGAAAACTTGTTTGAATGGATACTAAAATTGGAACCAGCGGCCCCTTTATATAGCCAGAGGGCCGCAATGGAATTGAGCGGCCCCTAGGCTGGGGTCGCATCGGCATTGTGCGGACCTCAGCGTTTGGGGCCGCAGAACACCGGAGCGGCCTGAGTACAAATCGAATTCTCCAGAAACATGGGTGTTTTGGTTTATTTTTTTGGGAAAATGCTAAAAATAAAAAATTTCGGATCATTCGGCAATAATCAATTAATGATGTAAACAGTATGTCATTAATGACGTTCTTTTTGAAATATTTATTATGAAGTCTTAAAATTATCTTTCTGGATAACTGATGTTGGTTGCATGATGCAGAAAGAATAAACTCTGTAGACGTTTTTCTTTTTCAACGATTTGATATACTTCTGAATATAAAAATGGGTATTTGCAATGTTACAAATTTTCATTTAATATGATCGGATAGTACCACAATAATTTTTCCTAGATATATTTCCGGGTTGGCGAATTCTAAGGTGTTTTTGCTCTTTAATATAATCATATGTTAATTAAAAATATTTATATCCTCGTCCCTAAAACACATTAACAAAAATGCACCGATAAATACGACTGCACTATACTTTGTGAATATTATATGAGATTGTTAAATTTTTTTCATGTGATAAACTAGATACATACTTTCAATTATTCTATAAAGTTAATTAAATAAGTTTGATAACTATTTTTTATGATTCTAAACACTCCACTCAATTTTTTTCATACATTTTAATTAATATGCACATTTGATTATTACTTAATGCACACTTAATTATTGTTAAATTCATACTTAATAGTATGAAACATTTTTTTATAGTCATTATGTATTTTAACAGTTATTAACAATTATTTTAATCTTTCAAATTCACAATTTAAAGTTACAAAATAGATGCATAACTAATTAACAAGACACTCAATTATTGACTCACCTACACATTCATACTAATTTTACTAAGAAATTCTCATGAAAATATGTATCTCGAAAACAGACTTAATTTTTTTTTTTTTTGAATAAAACTTAGAAATCAAGTCATCTAATTATTTAATATTTACAAAAAATTCTTGTCTGAATTTCAAACCTACAACCTGAAGAAAACATTGTCTTTGTCTCTAAATTGGCTCTCAAAACCGACTAAAATTTGTCAGTCCACAGCAGAAAAAAAAACATTTCACACGAGTGACGAGTTCATTCATTTGTTTATTTGCTTTGGATGAACCATGCCTTTCGACCTTTTCACCTGAGAGGTTATGCCAAATTGCCAATTAATCTGAAACAACTTCTCGCAGACACCATCACACGATGCCATACGCGCATGATCTTCTCTTGTTAAATCTTTATTAATCATAATGAAAATGTTGGCTTGAAAAAGAGTTAGTGCCAACTTGACATTTAAATATAAACTAGATCCGAATCTTAGTTAGGGCTGACCTGATATATGATAATCAAGCTTTCCTCAGTTACTCTTGCACGTTCAATTGAAAATAAAAAAATCAATCTGAACATTTTATAAGTGCCTTGTTTCACAAGTATATATTTTGATTTCAAATTTAGATGTTAATTAACCCGAGGTTATTGACATGTCCACTTGATAATATTTGCGTCAATTTTTGTATTGAAGTATCAAGTATTGACAGTATTTGTATTGAGGTGAATGAGACTGATAATTTAGTACTGGGTGCCAAGGTGGGCAGCATGCCTACATACACAAGAGTTTGTATCCTCTATGGTACCGCAATCGATCAGTCTAATGAGCTAAGACTAACTCTCAGCCGAGTGATAGAAATTCGGTGATTATTTAGATATAGGAAATAAATCTGCTAGCTGTTATTTCTTAGGAAATAACATGAACCTGTTATTCCGATTCTAACCGTTCAAATTTTTTCATGCGCGAATGTCAACGAAGTAAGTTTTTCATGCGCAAATCTCAATAAAAGCCAATGGTTGGGGTCGGAATAACAGGTTCCTGTTATTCCCGAGGAGTAACAATAGATTTATTTCCTTAGATAAAGAGGGTCTGTTTTTGAGATTCGTGCCACAATAAAGGTCTGAATTTATAGTAATTGAAACGTGCGTTACTGGGGTGATCCAAATTCACATACACAAGACATTGGTCCGGTTCTTCTGATTATTTTTTTAATCTAATTTATGAAAAGGTTGATATTTTACTTTTGGCAAATATTAATACTGCAATTGGTATTTGAGAAAAAAGAGTTGGACTTCTCATATTTTCAGTCACATTACATCATGTTGATTTAGAATTGGTCTACCAGAAATGGATCCAATGTACTTGAACTATCAGTTTCTGTAGGAACATAATATAAATAAATTATTTTTTTCTACAAGACAATGACGTTCTTACCATTGAGGAAATGAAAATATATATTGTCTGAAATAATGAGTTGTTTCTGTCGGCTGAAATTCATTAAAAGATGTTTTTTTCTTTAAATTTATTTTTAATTTTATATTTTTGAACTTTTATAAATTCTTCCTATATGCATTGATGATCAGTCTCTCTTTCATAGGGTGCGGTCTGTCTGACTCCTTTAGACGAGCCTCTTTTTAAAAAAAATGTTCCTTTTTTCTATTTTTTTTTACTGTGGCAATTGTATTTTTAGTTTATGATTAAGCCTCATGAAATACGAATTAAAGCTTCAAATGCAACCTAAGAGAGTGCTGTGATCTCATTTGGACGATATTCTTTTTGTTTCTTATCTTTTTCCCTTTTCAGCTTAGTTTGAGCTTCCTTTTCTTTTTGAGGGCCGTGTAAAATTGGTTCTCTAGTTATATTCTTAGTAGTATTTGTTGTTCTCTGTTTGATCGATCTTGTGCTTGGATTACTTGGTTTACCAAAACAAAATATTTTTCAAAGTTATGAGTAGAACTAGGGTATTCAAAAATTTATTATATTGGCTTCGAACGACCGTTGAAATTCATCTATCTTACGAGTGATGAGTCTACATTTGAAAATTTTAAATTTTTAAACTAATTTGATATGTAGTCAAGTGGTAAAAAAATATTCAAAAAATAATGCATTAAAATTAATTTATAAACCTTCTAATTTTGATCGCTTGACTTTATACTAAATTAATTCATAAGTTTAAATTTTTTGCATGTAAACACATCACTCGTAAGATAGATGAATTTCAACAGTTTAGATTCGTCGTTTGAAACCAATCCGATAGATTTTAGAATTGAGTTCACAAAAAAATTGATGAACTTAGGAACACCCTTGTTCTACTCCGAAAGTTATCTCAAACATTCTTTTATTTTTCGAGACAAAATCTAAAATATATTTCTAGTTTACTAATTTTTTTAATAAATTATTCATTTAACATCCCTAAAATAGACACTTTTAAATAATATAATATCAATTAATTTACAATGAGGTTAATTAATCATCTTTAATCAGATTTGATACATCCGATCTTTTTTCATTATTAAAGGATCACTGCACACTTCAACATATCTTTTAGATGATATTTTCGAAAATTAAGTCTGAATCTGAAGAGAGACGGAGATTCCACCGCTGCACTGAGCTCGCGATTCATTCGATTCATGATCCATCCAATCTTAATCAACCAGCTTTAAATTTCCAACAACCTGGCTACTACTATCTTCTGTATTCGAATGTTTGCCAGGGACCTGTAAGCAAATCAGGCTTTCTTTTTGCTACGTCCTTAATTTTATTTGAAATTACGTATTTCGATGTAAAAAAAAAAAGTTAATAAGGACAAGCTTCCTCGGATAGGCGGATACACGTCGCTCCCGAGTGTATACACCGGAATTTTTATTTATAACATTTTAAATAAATAAATTAATAAAATAACCATCGATTTTGGTCACTTCTAGATCTAACACGGCCGCAGAACACCGGAGCGGACCCCCATATGGATCCGCAGAATACCGGAGCGGACCCTGGTCTTTATATTCCGAAAATGACAGCGAAATTTCATTTCACACTCTCACACCTTCTCTCTCCTGAGTTAGCTCTCTGATCTGTAAGTTTTTTCTCTCTTCTTTTAAATTTTTTATTTTTATTTCAGTAGATTAATAATTTAATTAGAATAATTAATTTAGCAATAATTAAATTAGAATAATTTAATTAGAATAATTAATTTAGTTAATTTTTAATTGTAGGTTTCTTCTGTATTGAATTGAAAAAATGGCTCTTATGGTATCCATCTACACTGGTGGGGATGTTTTAACAGGTCCTAATGGGGTTTACTACAATATTGGACCTGTTACTGTGATCCCGGTATTGCCAGGTACTGATTATTTGGGACTTAAATCAAGTATATGTTAGAATTTGGGGTTGGATCAGGGTCAGTATGACCTTAAAATTGATGCCAAAATTAGCATGCCGACTAGTTCGGCACAAACCTGGTTCCAACTATTTCCAATTCAGAATGAGGGAGTATGGCAGGTATTGTATAACCAAACCATGAGTTTTTCTGGGGGTGCATACAAGATAATTGACCTATATGTGGAGGTTACCAGAGCCAGGCGTTCGAACCCAGTTCAGAGGTTAATCCAGGGTCGTAGTCGGGGTAACTCATCCGGCTCTAGTCCATCCCCTGTCCAAATTGACCAACCGTCCAGTAGTCGGGCCCCAGTTCAGAGGGACCGACCCTCCCGTCGGGCCCCATCCCAGACTGACCAGCCTTCATCTAGTCGGACCGCTCATTGGGGTCAAACTTGTAATCCGGATGAATCTGATGAAGAAGTGGATCCGGAAATACTAGAGGCAGAGGAAAATTGGGGTCATATTGATCCTAAGGGTATGAGCGATTATTCTGACCAGGAAGATACCGGGCCTATGCTCGGACTATCAAGGAAATTCAAGATGGATCGCGGGTTTCGGATAATGGATCGTGGGTTTCAGCACCCGATTCATGCTTTCAACGACACATCAGGGTTTATGGAAGCCAATTCGGATTTGGAAGTAGGGCAGAGTATGAGAATGAATTGTCCGAGGGACAAACATATGACTCAAAAGAGGAAATGAAGAGCGTAATTGCCAGGTTTCACATCCTTTGCAACAAAGAGGTTAAACCTACGCACAGTGACCGCACAAGAATGAGGTTCAAGTGCAAGGACAGTTACTGTGGGTGGTACATACTCGCAAGGGCCACCGGTTGTGGAACACAATGGCGTGTCTCCAAATGCCCAACTTAACATTCATGCCACGCGGATGCGACAAGAACAGATCACGCCCAGTTGTCAGCTGCTATGGTTGCCGAGTGTATATCCGCTCACATGAGGAACGATGTCGACTTGAGTATTCAGGCTGTCCGAATTGTTGTTGCTGAAAGGTACAACGGTCAGATACTGGCGTACAACAAACTATGGCGTGGCCGTGAGTTGGCAATAGCCCGTCAATTTGGCAGTTGGGAGGGGTCATACGCTCTTGTAGTTCCATTGTTGGAGGCAATCAAAAGAAGCAACCCAGGTACTACATTGTTCCTTCAATTTTTACGTCATTTCATTATCAATCAAAAATTGAACTTATTTTTTTAAATTTATTGACAGAAACATTGTTTGAGGTGACCTCATATCCCACTAGTGAACCTGGACCATGGAGGTATTTTCATAGGGCGGCTTGGGCATTTGGACCGTGCATAGCTGCTTTTCAACATATCAGACCAGTCATCACAGTTGATGCATGTTTCCTGTCAGGCCGGTATAAAGGTAACTAATTTGATTGTTTTCACTTAATTTATTTTAGTTGATTTCGGCTCTTACAAAATTAATTTTACCACAGGCAAGCTGTTGATTGCAACCGGGTACGATGCTGAAAATCAGCTCCTCCCGTTGGCTTTTTCACTGGTAGAATCAGAGAGTTATGACGATTGTGCGTGGTTCATGAAATGGTTGCGCCTAAATGTAATCAGCTCCAGATTCATGTGTGTCATCACTATAGGGGAAAGGGTATCAAGAAGATGTTCAGACAAGATGATATGGGGTGAACGAGGAGGATGAGGATCAATGTGTTCACCGTCTTTGTGCTACTCACATAGCCGAGAACATGAAGAAGAACGGTTGCAGTGATAAGGCAATCCGTTTTTTTAGAATATGTGTGGCTAAGAGGAAGATGAGGAGGTACGAGCAAGGAATGCAAGCAATGGAGCAGGCATGTGACATTGCCCTCAATTGGCTGGACGGTGTGGGTAAATATTTGGATCAAGATGAGAACGAGTGCCCCAAACCATGGAAGATATTCCAAGCACTGGACGGTGGTTACCGTTGGGGCATCATGACTACAAACGGGTCCGAGTCGCTTAATAAGGTCTTCAAGTCCTCTCGTAGGCTACCGGTTGCAGTAATAATTGAAGACACATTTTACAAATGTATGACATGGTTTGCGCAAAGGAGGGCCAAAGCGGAATGGGAAGTCAGTCAAGGTCAACAATTCTCGTGTCGTGTGCATCAGGTACTTTTATTTGTAGTTCTTTCTTCATAATTTTTAATGAACTTTGTTAAAAAAATCTGACTTCTTCATTATTTTTTAATTTTTCGTAGCTGATCAACAAACGGTTCGAGAGGTCCGATAAAATGAAGACGCTGGGGGGCTTTGGAAACAACAACGAGTTCGAGGTAACCTTCACACAGGAGAGAGTTCACGCTTTCATACCTGACGATTCTGGTCGGTTTACCAAGGCCAATTACAAATACACGGTGATAATCGGGGATGAGTAACTTGCACGTGCTAGAAGCCTCAATTGGAGAGAATACCGTGCTCTCATGTTCTGTCCGTGTGTCGTCTCCGAGGCATCGACCCTGGCGTCTTTGTAAGTCACTACTATCACATCCATACACTGATCAACACATGGAGCGCTCAATGGCATGTCTATGGAAATCAGTCGGAATGGCGCCACACGATGGCCCGGTCCTTGTTCCAGAGAAAAAAAATATTTCTGTGGGCAGAAGACAGCACGACAGAATTCCGATGTGGATGGACGTTCTACATAATAGGAGAAGAGGACACCAAGCCGGCCGAGATACACAAGAAAGACAAAACAGAGCTGCTCGAGCTGCACGAGATTGAGAGTTAATGTTGCTTTTTTAATTGTACTTGTAAAAATATTGTTTATATTCGGTTAATTAGACGTATTTGTAATTTCCGATAACATTAGCATTGTTCTATTGTATGCTTCTTTATATGGCTCCTTGTTCTATTGTAATGTTTCTTTTGATCAAACAAACGACGAACAGCAATTTCAGATTAAACGACATTTCAAACATAAGTAATTACACACAACTTCCAGTACAAACTTTACATTTTTGATAAAATTTCCAAAATAAAATCATAATCAACTTCAGAATCAGATAAAAAAAAAAAAAAATAGGGTCCGCTCCGGCATTCTACGGACCCATATGGGGGTCCGCTCCGGCATTCTGCGGCCTCCCCCAAATGGGTCCGCTCCGGTGTTCTGCGGCAGTGTTAGATTTAGAATTGACCAAAATCGATGGTTATTTTATTAATTTATTTATTTAAAATGTTATAAATAAAAATTTCGGGTGTATACATTGAACTAATTTTGTGATTCCTATTGACCAAGTAATGCGGGATCCGATTACATCAAGTTACAAGTTATTCATACTTTTGGATTAGAAATATTAAATAAATCAATTTGGACGGAATTGAGGAAACAAATTGAGGTAGAGTAAACCAGTTAAAAGATGAGGTATATCTTTTTTGGGATGTTCGGCAACAAATGATTAAGAATGGATGATTAAGAGCTTAAGGAGCGCTAAGGAACCGATGTTTGGTTGTCTTAATTCGTAGATGAAAGCTAAGGAAGCTAAAGAAAGGAGTAGAGATGCCTTAAGTTCCGGGCAGAGGATTAAGAATATGCGCAAAATGAGGCTAAAAGAGGCGATCTTAATCCACGCTAAAGAATCGGTATTTGGCAGGAATAAGCGACTAAGGAAATTAAAAGAAGCAGATTAAGCGTTATATGACGGTTAAAAAATATATCCATTTTTTCATAGGGTTTTTCTAAAGACAATGATATATATAGAGAGAGAGAGAAGTGACTAATATCAAAACATTTGCACCAAGGCCCCTTGCAACCAAGTCGTTTTTAGATTTCAATGTCCAAACAGTCGATCCAAACCGTTAGATGTGATCTCTATATTAAAATCTGTCTGGAGACCAAATTTTACATATTTTTGAATTTTTTTACTAATTATTAAGCCACTTTGAAAATTGCTGATCACATGGTCCAGAATTTGGTTGCACTGTTTTTACTGTTCACACGGATCAGCAATTTTCAAAGCGGCTTAATAAATAGTAAAAAAAATTCCAAAAAAATGTAAAATTTGGTCTCCAAGCAGATTTTAATATAGATTGAACATCTAACGGTTTGGATCGACTGTTTGGACTTTGAAAATCCGAAAACGACTTGGTTGCACGAGGGCCTTGGTGCAAACGTTTTGATATTAGCCACTCTCTCTCTCTCTCTCTCTCTCTATATATATATATATATATATAGTGAGGCTACGGTACTATGCATAGCACGGATTGGTCCGTGCTACGGCTCAATATTTGAGTTTTCAAAATTCTAACTGTCGATCCAAACCGTTCAACATGATTATAAAATGAATATGTACTTGCAAACCAAATTTTATATTTTTTTCGAACTTTTTTTACTATTTTTTTAGATAGGTAGAAAATCATTGTTTTTGGATGGTCCAGAATTTTCAGATCAAGTGATTTTCTACCTATCTAAAAAAATAGTAAAAAAATTTGAAAAATGTAAAATTTGGTTTGCACATATTCATTTTATAATCATGTTGAACGGTTCGGATCGACCGTTAGGATTTTGAAAACTCAAATATTGAGCCGTAGCATGGACCAAACCGTGTTATGCATAGTACCGTAGCCTCACTCATATATATATATATATATATATATATGAGGAGGGATCAAGTTACAACAAATTTGAGTTACAACAAAGTTACAACAACTATTTTTTTCATTTTCAAAGTCCAAATCGTCGATCCAAACCGTTCAACATTATCTCCACAATAAAATGTGCTTGCAGATCAAATTTTACATTTTTTTGAATTTTTTTACTATTTATTAAGTATTTTACAAAAAACAGTCATATTCAGACCATTGAATTTTGTACCCATATTAATAAATAGTAAAAAAATTCAAAAAAATGTAAAATTTGATCTGCAAGCACATTTTATTTAGATAATCATATTGAACGGTTTGAATCGACGATTTGGACTTTGAAAATGAAAAAAATGATTGTTGTAACTTTGTTGTAACTTGATCCCTCCTCTATATATATATATATATAGAGAGAGAGAAGGGATCAAGTTACAACAATTTTGAGTTACAACAAAGTTACCACAACCATTTTCTACATTTTGAAATTCCAAATCGTCGATCAAAACCGTTCAACATGATCTCCATAATAAAATGTGCTTCCAGATCAATTTTACATTTTTTTGAATTTTTTTACTATTTATTAAGATGGGTACAAAATTCAATGGTCTGAATTTAACTAGTTTTTATAAAATACTTAATAAATAGTATAAAAATTCAAAAAAATGTAAAATTGATCTGGAAGCATATTTTATTGTGGAGATCATGTTGAATAGTTTGGATCGACGATTTGGAATTTCAAAATGTAGAAAATGGTTGTGGTAACTTTGTTGTAACTCAAAATTATTGTAACTCGATCCCTCCTTATATATATATATATATATATATATATATATATATAGTGGCTAATATCAAAACGTTTACACCAAGGCCCTCGTGCAACCAAGTCTTTTTTGATATTCAAAGTCCAAACGGTCAATCTAAACCTTTAGATGTGATATCTATATTAAAATCTGCTTGGAGACCAAATTTTACATTTTTTGAAATTTTTTTACTATTTATTAAGCCACTTTGAAAATTGCTGATCACATGGTCCAGAATTTGGTTGCACTGTTTTTACTGTTCACCCTGATCAGCAATTTTCAAAGTGGCTTAATAAATAGTAAAAAAATTCCAAAAAATGTAAAATTTGGTCTCCAAGCAGATTTTAATATAGATTGAACATCTAACAGTTTGGATCGACTGTTTGGACTTTGAAAATCCAAAAACGACTTAATTGTACGAGGGCCTTGGTGCAAATGTTTTGATATAGCCACTCTATATATATATATATTATATATGTCGCATTCAAAGAAGAAGGGATGAGAAAAGAAGGAAAGAGAATAGAAGGGGTGCATATGAAATGCAAGACTTAAATTTAATATTGATATCTATTCACCAACCCAAAAAAAAATTAGTTACCATTGAAGAAAATCGAAATTAAATGAATATCATCGAGCCCAAGTTTTTTCCAATCCTACTACCCACGCGGACTGAGCACGTGCATCAAAATTGAACAGTGTGCGGACTGAGCACGCGCACCAAGGGTTTTTTTAATTATGTTTTGAAATTCATTTTCTATTTTTTTTAAGTATGATATTTTGAAATTCAAACATTTTATTTTAAGTATGATATTTTGAAATTCAACATTTTATTTTAAATATGATATTCTGTTTTTTAAAATTACAATGTACGTATTTTATTTATGGTCAATATATTATACGTATTTTCGTATGTCCGACGTATTTCATTGGAATGATACAATAGATAATAAGAGAAGAAGATACACTAAAAGTAAAATAAAAACAGAATATCAAAATATAAGTCTCTAATATCCAAATAAAATCATAAAAGTCAAACATATGTAATAAAAGTCTATCACAACATAAGAACTAAATAACAGTCCGGAATGTTAGTAAGTAATAATCTAGAAGTCAATAATACAATAAAATTATCATAAAGCTTTGTTCATGAATTGAATGATTAATAAAATGTCATTTTGTTTCCTTGAGTATTATTGAATTTATGAATCATTTCGAGTTAATGACTGGAATTGTGAAACTTCATAATATAGATGATAATACTCTAAAAGGTCACTGACCGAGGTAATTAGCAGGAACACTAATTATCACTACAAGGTTAGTGTGTGGATTAAAAGATGATCAAGTTTTACAGACCATAGACACAGAGTTGTCATTTTAATTACATAAATACATGTTCCAGGAACATAGTATTTGACAGACTCCGAATGAAACATTATACGGAACTGTATTCGTGTCATTAATGCTTTCATTCAGTGTTAAGTTCTACAGTATGAGGTATTCATCTTTCCTAACTAAGAGATGTGTATGTGTGATTGTTACTAACGCTATCTGTAAAAATTAGCTATAACGGTAGCTATTCGGTATACATAACTTAGCTGAGGTAGTGATGGTCTACCAAAAGTACTATTGTCCCTCGTATTTATTATACGAGTTATAGTGTCACTGGGCCCCTTGATAGAGTAAGAATATCTGCTAGCAGTATGAATACAAGAGTAATCATATTTGATAATCTATTCAGGATCAAGAAAAGATTAAGTTTGCAAGGATGACACACACCTACCTTGAAACTGATCTGATAGTTATGAGACAAAAGAATTAACACGAGTAAATAGTTTACTGGATCATGATATTGTACAGTACAAAATCATCTGTGTAATTGGATGGTCATAATGTGTTTGGCCAGGTGCCTCTTATGATTTGTAGAAGTTAAAATAGTTTTAATTTCTATTTACCAACATAACACAGCTCCTATCGGGTCACACCAATAGGAAAGTAATCAGAGAATTAATTTATTTGATTAATTATAAATGTTATAATTAATAAATAAATGTCATAGAGATGACAAGCTTAAACACATTAAATTTATAAGCGTGTTCGACACGTTGTATAAATTTATCGCAACAACGAATCGCAAGAAAATATAATTGTTCAGAATTGTTCAGAATAATTATATTAATAATAAGAAGGTTATAATTAATTATACGTGATATAATTAAATTATAAATGTCATTTATATGACAAGCGTAAACATAGTAAATTTATAAGCGTGTGCGACATGTTGTATGAATTTACCGAAACAACGACAGCAAGAAATATAATTGTTCAGAACAATTATATAATTAACTAATGGATTAATATATTCATTGTGAATTAATATATTTAAGCTTAAAGCCCATCACTATTCATTGGCCGAAATTTATTTTGATTGAAATAGTCAAAGGCTGAAATCAATTTGATTGAAATAGTCAAAGTTCAAATTGATTTGATTGAAAGTCAAAGCCCAAAATGAATTGAAAATGGAAAAGCCCAAAAATGAAAAGATTCGGCCATTATTTTGTGCCGACCTACCCAATGGCAATTTGGTCATTTTGCCATATTTTGAAGGCTATAAATAGAGGGGTAGGGGTAGAGAAAAAAATAAGAATTCCATTTGAACCGAATCAGATCGGATCGAATTGAATCAAGTTTTTTTCTCCCAAATAGTGTTTTCGTGAGAAAAGAAAGAATACGTAATTTGATTACGTATATCTTGCAAGTCATGAATAGTATTGCGGTGAATAGTGTTCTCGGGATTACGGGCGAATAGTATTCTTTCGGTACCCCACGTGTTTAGGAATCACATGCTTGTGGTAAACCTTGACATCTAGCGGCTCGAGACTAATACTATTTCGTCCTTTTCTCGGTGAATAGTGTTTTTGTGAAAAATGCGGTTATAGTATTTCTGGCAAAAGAAATAACCGCTCTCTGGTTATTCCTAGTGGACAACCGATAGAGGCATCAGACGTCTGGTGCTGCGAGACGCGACTACAATCCAATTGGAATTTGGATACAAGATATAAATGTTATATAAATTTATTTACTTGATAAATAAATTTAAGTTTTAGAAATCAATTACGGGAATAGATCTTTAAAGGATTAAAAGAACGATACCATCTTTTAATCCTTGGCTTGAGTTAGACGTAGAAATTTTTGTTCTACGGTCTTTCCGCAGCTTGAGCCTAAAAGTTAATCAACGGGTTTGAACAGTCAAAACCTGGGTTTGAACAGTCAAAACCCTACACGGAAGATCTAACAACTAACGAAATAACAAGTAAAAAACGGTGCTCTATTTGCTCAGTGGTGTGTACGGCACCCTCTCTTTCCTTATTCTCTTACCCCGCCCCTCAAATATCGGCTTGATCACTCAAAAGAGGGCAATGTTTCTTTTAATATTTATAAATTCGGAAATGCTATCGGTTCGGACTGCAAGCGCACAATCCTATCGAGTAGTATATTCAAGGTCGATCCACAAGGAATATTGATTCAGTGCTTTGAGCGATCGAATCACAATTTTTCGAAAGGCTAGACGAAATATGAAAATTGAGAGATGTTGTTGTGATCAATGTAAATTAGGAAGCAATTAAAAGTAATTAAAAATAAAGATAGAGATAAGAATATATAGGGTTTCGGCACACCATTGCTACTCAATCCGCTTTGACAATATATTCCTGTTGCGTCTGATTTCTTGTTGTTGTTTAATGAAAGACACCACATAGGTTCTACATAGGACAGATCTTTCACCGAGATTCTTGTTACGCAAGAATCTGATTTATGTTACGCAAGAATGACAGATCTTTCACCAAGATTCTACATAGGACACTGCGAATTTTCTTACGCAAATGACTGATCTCTTAAAACCCCAAATTACTACACAGATCACTGCGATTTTTCTTACGCAAGTGATGGAATTTGGTTCGCGTTTTGTTGGTCTGATTTATGGTTTCCCCGCTAAGGTTTTCTTCACAAAAACCTAATAGATCTCAACGAGGCTAATTCATACAAATAGTTTCTCTTACCATTAAAGTACTGTCACTACCCTAACGGACTCAAACTAGATCATTGAAGTTAGATGAAGAGATAGTAAATCACAAAAGCATTTAGATTCAACAACAAGAAACCATAATCAACAGAAATATATATATCAAAACATCAAGAGTAACAAGGTTTACTGCCTAGCCCTAAGAAAAGGAACTTAGCCGCGGAACGTCATTGTTACAAGAACTCATCTCTTCTCACTTTAATCAAATATAACCCTAATTACAAAGATAACTTCTTCTTCTGCCCAGGGGCCTTATATAGGAGTGTAGGGACGTCTGGAGATGGAGTAGGGGCTAAGAAACTAATCTGGATACAGCTGTCAGCAGTTATTCCTCAAGAGGCGCCTTCGGTTATGGACCGTATAAGGTAATACGGTCCGTATTAGGACCTTGACGGTTAGGGTTTTAATGCTTCCAGCGCTATCTCCTGGTCTGTGCTAGGCCTGGTCCGTATTAGGCAATACGGGCCGTAACAGAGACTTCGTCGATAAGCGTCGCTAATCCGATTGACCCGATTCTAGCTCCATTTGGTGTAAAATAGTCTCAAAACCTGTTTTCTGCAATAAAACATAAATAAGGGTGACGGTAGCTTTTTTCTCTAATTAATTAAACATAAGTGTGAGAAAATATGCAAAATTTAAACCAAAACCCTACGTAAATCATCATTATTTTGACTCTGATCATGGCTCCAATTTGGCCAGCGGCGTATACTCTCGTAATGGCTGTGGTGGGACCTCCTCCTAGATCTCCCTAAAATATCTCTCCTCAGATGGGCCCTGATTTGCCCCAGGACCGAAAATAACCTCATGTGTATCCTATGAAGTGTACACAGGTCGATATGAGACATCCTGCTGGATCACCGCTGCACTGCACTGTGGGAGTGGCTCCTCCTGTGTGTAAAATGTAGGAGAGGAGTAATCCTGAGTGTACGCACCGTACTGAGAACCGCCCAAGTCAAACTCAAAGGTTTGCGGTGGCGTGTCCTCCTCCTCAGGTCCTGCGGTATAACTCCCTGAAATAAATGAATAATTAGGTTTCACAATGTAGATGATATTAAAATTAATTATAAAAATACACGTACCACTGCAAGACCAGTTGCCTCGAATGTTGCATCAGCAATCGCCGCAGAGTGAATCTCTGAGAAATCTGGCTCTGCGGTGCTCATAGGCTTCGCAGAATCTGCATCATCGTAGACTTTCAGATCTTCATATTTTGGCAGATTCGACAGCCTGAGGACCCTGTCGAGCTAGTCCTTGTACCCGGCGACGACGACCGACGGTGCAACCATACACAACCATTTCTTTCTGATAGCCTTCCAGTCTCTTGTGACGGCGTATCTTGCGCTGATCAGTACTTGCTTGATGTTCATGAGTACCTGCAAATAAAAATAAATTAAAATTAGTTCAAATTGCAATTCAATTATAATAATTTTTTGAAACCAAAAAATGAAAGTCTTACAATCTGTGCAACCGGGCCAGCACAAGGAATGAAGCCATACTCATCAGTAATCGTGTCACGTTGTACATGGAGCGGCTTCTCGTTCATCTCGGTGATTTGACCATGCAAGTACACCGTAAATGCATAATACTCCTGGTACCAAGTGCGATAAGTCTGGTCGTATGCCTCAAAAGCATATGACTAGAGCTCCTCAGGAATCATGTCTCGAGGATCCATTGCCTCAAGCTGGTGCACATACTGGGCATGCACAGACCCCCAATTCTTGCCTGTTACAGTGTTCAGTTCCTTGTGAAGCTCGTACCACGTGTCCCTTGTGATAGGATCAAGGACATGAAAAGGCTGAGCCAAACTGCCTCATTACCCGTCTAGGGTAATAATGCTCGACAACGTGGTAGAAGACAGGCGGTACCTGCAAGTATATAAAAATAAATAAACATGCATAATAAAAAAAATTTGATACAATAATAATATAAGCGGTGCCTGAGCAAACCAGAACTGACGCTGAGCCGCCAACAAACATGCAGGAAGGAGTGAGGGACAACATCATCGTCCACAACCTTGACACGCTTGTCGTACAGCCGCCAACAAATATGCTTGTCTGGAGTCATCTACTCAAAGTGACTCTGGAAATTATCAACTCCCATAGGTTTGTTGTGCGGGGTCTGGACGTAAGTCTTTTTCGAGCTGAATCTCTGTGCATAAGCCGAACATGTAATCTCGTTGGGCTCACCCTATTTTAGAGCACAACCTTTCTGTCGTGGTTGTGAACGACCGAATAGGAATCTCGTCCACGACAAATGCTGGAGGAGACCAACCGGACCGTACAAATTTGCCTTGTTGGTCTATTTAGATACAAGTTGCAGTTAATTTTCAGGTGTTTTTGTGTAACCATTTATTTATTTATATTACAAACAAGCAAAAAAATAATTTATACCTGGCACGCAGTGCATAAACCCCGATATAGATATGCCAAGACCGCTGCACCCCAGTTAATCTGTTTCGACTGGACCAAGTCCCTCAACTACTCAAGCGAACAACTAGGGACAGTGCTCCCCGATATATCTGAGAACATCCAACAAGCGAACATCTCCATGATGTAAGCCCGAGTTCACCGATCTACCACCTCGGGAGAAGCTTCCGTATCTAGGACTCCATTGTAAATTCGAACTGATTTAGTCAAAATTGTGAAATGATGGTATACTAATGTCAAAATTTTAAAAAATAAAAGTTACCAGAACCGCTCTCGCAATGATAGTATACTAATGTCATTCCTGGAGGTAATGATCCCCTTCTTGGTACTCCTCCGCTTCATCAACCGGGGGCCCAGCAGGTCAATAACGAGCTGTGAGATGTCTCCATACTCCACACCTGTCACAGCCTCTCCAGTAATGGGCAGGCCCCATAGACAACTCACGTCCTGAAGAGACACCGTAATCTCTCCAACAGGCAAGTGGAATGTGTATGTCCCCGGCCTCCACCTCTCGACCAGCGCAGATAGAAGGGTGACATCTGCAACTATGGGAGTGAGCTGGGACACATGCCACAGACCCATCCTCTGTAATGCCGGTGCAAATCGCTCGTCATAGAGGATGTTCATCTGGTTATTTCGCATTGCCGTGAGGTCATGAGTCTACATTAAATTTCAAAATAAACAAAAATATAACTCATTTATTTATTCAAATGAATATTTAAATTATTTGCATGTAGTTAACAAATGTAAACTTACACATGAATAATTTCTGATCTTGTGGGTCTTGTACGGGAACCAGCAAACGGGGCTAATACTCTCCTTCGTCAAGTGCGGAAAGACGGTCCGAGCCAACTCTATATCCAAATTCAATTCATCGTTTGGCAGACCGGTTTCTTTGGTACTGCTTTTTGACGTCATACTACAAAAAAAAATTAAATGTTGTCAATTTTTTTTTGCACTATCGGTACTAAACATATAAATTTCAAACAATACAAGGTCAATTTTGTGCATTTCTATTCAATTTTGGTCTAAACTACCACAAATATGGTACATTTATAATTGAGTAATTTTTGGACACCATCGGTAAAAAAAAGGTACAATCTTGGATAAATTCAAACAATAAAATGTCAATTTTGTGCATTTCTATTCAATTTTGGTCTAAACTACCACAAATATGGAACATTTCTAATTGAGTAATTTTTGGACACTATAGGTAAAAAAATGCTACAATTTTGGGTAATTTCAAATAATTTTGGCTAATTTGGTACATTTATAAAAAAAATTGGTTTAAAATACTACAAAATATAGTTAATTTAAAATATTACTAATTTTGGACACCATTTGAACTATTTAAAACAATTCTAGTTTATTTTGAACTATTTTGGACATCTATATACCCAACTAAGTAATTTAAAAACAATAAAAAAAATTAAATTTTTTTTTACCTTTTTACTGACTGCGGTGCGCTTCACCCCGTTTGAGCACCAAATTTGGTGCGCGGCTCACTTTATAGCACCAAACCCTTAGTGTGCGTGCTTAGTCCGCGCACCATTCAATTTTGGTGCGCATGCTCAGTCCGCGTGGGTGGTAGAATTAGAAAAAACTTAGGCCCGTCGGTATTCATTTAATTTCGATTTTTTACGGTGGTAACTAAAAAAAAAATTTCGGGTCCACCAACTTGCAATTGTAATAATAATAATTGACTTGTGCTCAAATTGTCTCATTACACTCTCCAACACGCCACGCCAGTGGCATCTTTAGCTGTCTCATGAATTCCCACCTAATAATAAGGGAATTCTCATGAATTCCCACGCCAGTGGCACCGTTTAGTAACTTTAAATTGAAAAGCGATTGACCAGGTGCGGGAGGAGAGAGCAAAAAGCGACAACAATGGCGATTTAGCGCGAAAAAAGAGAAAAACATAAAAAAAAGAGAAAATCCAAAAAAAAAAAACAAACACAAAAAATCACAAAACCAAAAGAATCGAGCGGCACTCTTAGCGAATAGAGATCCGCCAAAAATGTCGCGAGTAACTCAGCTCCAAATGGATCGCATTCGCTTGCGCTGTTCACAACACCAAAATTTCCCGAGGCCTGTAATTCCTCCATTAATGGCGCACGCTGGGCCTAGTTACAAAGAAATGATTAGCCGGCCTGCTAAGGCTTGGAAGATTAAACCGCAATTCCAACACCGAGCTGCTCCTCCCGAATCCAAATCGGAAGTTATACAGCGCACTTTGCGCGATTTGAGAAATCGATCGACACGACAAAATCCGATCTGCCTCCGATGCGGTTCACAAGGTCATTTAGCGCGCGATTGTCGAAATGGCCAGATATGCTTTATTTGTAACAAGTTTGGGCATAAATCGCGGGGTTGTACAGCCACTACTTCTTACTTCCCGCCAACCCCTCCGCCAAAACTAGTGAACCCTAGATTCGATCTCTCCAGAGTGGTGAAACCTCAGCGCAAGCGATTTGCTCCCATGGCAGCTCCGCTTCGCACTCCGATCATCACCCTGACACCGACTAAGGAATCTGAACTAATTGAGAGTGGCTTCGCTCAAAGTTTCATTCTAGATGATATCGGCGGCTGGGGACCGGCGCGGATTGAGCGCACCCTCGCGCAAAAATTCAAGAGGACTGACCATCGCTGGATTGCGACTATCTACGCGGAATGGCAGTATTTGATCAAAGCTCCAACTCAAGCTTGGCTGAGGTCGGTTGCTGCTCGTGGATTCCTCACTCTTGAGGGGGTTGAGTTCCCAATCCTTGCTTGGGAGCCCGATTTTGATGATGGCATGGACCTTACTCCGGTTTGGGTGCGCATCTCTGGCTTCCCGAAAACCCATTGGTCGTGGGAGGCGGTGGAGAAGACATTCAATCCCCTAGGTGCTCACATACTGGAAATTGATCCGGGCACAGGTGCTCGGTACGATTGGCGATTTGCTCGTATCAAACTAGGTGTTTGCGATGTCCGACTACTACCTCCAATACACTATGTCGAATATCTTCACCCCTCTGGTAAGATTCGTGTTTTTGATATTCATATCGAAATAGAAACTGATCAGACAGAGAGCATTCATGCTTGGACCTCCCGACTGAACGGCCGTCCGTACCCGAACGGTACTGAGTTCGGGATGCAGCCCACTCGGGCTGACACTGCTCTATTGGATCAGGGGATGGCTGAGAATGAAGATGAACTTGGGGAGGATTTTGAGGAGGTGGTGATGCCGAATGGGCATGATCCATTGCAACAGGAGGCGACCAATGGCAATGCTTCACACGGCACACCGAAAGGTACACCTCCTCCCACATGCCGGATAGGTACCGGCCAAGCTCGCAAACGGGATGATACTGATGATGATGCCTCTGGTTCGGGTAAGAAGAGTGCTGGAGTGGGGCGAGGTAAACTAGTGCTTTCCGGTAACAAGTTGACCGGGTCTGGTAACACTAGTGGATCGGATGTTAAATCCGGTTCGGGATCCAAAGGAGGTTCGGGCCCCAAAGGAGGTTCGGGCTCCAAACCTGTCAAGAAACCTACCTCTCCTACTCTCTCTAATGCTTTTCTCCCTCTTGCTGATCTCCTTTCATCTCAGCCTATAACCCCTAAAGCTCACACCTCTCCACAGAAACCAACACTTGAGAAACCTAAGGATTTTGCTTCATCAACAAGGCTGAAACCGATACCAAGTTCTGGGAAGAAAAAACTGACCTGGGGTTCTAAAAAGAGTCCCATTTCAATCAAGAAAAAAATCTTTTGGGGTGGAGTTCAAGCGACAAGGCTGCGTGCTTCTAAGAACAAGTCAGCTGGGGGGCTGGTCACTCCTGAGGTTGCTGATTCGACTACTTCTCGCCGTCCAGTGGCCACCAGACAGAGCTTGCGGGTTCAGCTGCAAGATGCTCCTAACTCCACTATGGCTAGAGCTTTAAAAAGAATTAGAGATAAGGAGAGTGGAGCTTGCCCTTCTGCAGGTATTCCTCTCATAAATAAATTTCCGTATCTTCGATTAACTGTAGAACAAATTAGTGACCTCTTTCAAGTATATCAAATCCAATTAGGTACTACTCTTAGGGATCAGACTCGAATAATTGAGGCGATCCAACAATTAGATAGAGCTCAATTTGAAGTAGTTATTAAAAATATTATGTTAGAAGCACAAAATAAGACAGCCCCTTATAAACTTACTTTAGAACATTTCGATTCTACTGCATTGTTAGTTTCTAAGGGTGATGACTTTGACTTATGAATATCTTAAATTGGAATTGTCGTGGGTTAAATTCAAATAGGAAAAAACAAGTGTTGCATGACTTAGTGAAAGATAATAAGGTTGACTTGCTTGCTGTTCAGGAATCCAAAAAAGAACAATTTACCTTGCGATTTTTGAAACAGATTTCAGCTAGATTAGATGAATGGCAATGGGTACCGTCCCTAGGTAAATCTGGTGGAATTCTTTTTGGATGTGATAGTAATAAAGTCAAAGTAGTTTCGTATAACCAACATAGATTTTACTTAGATGTAATCCTAGAAAATAAATTAGACTCTACCACATGGCAATTTACTATAGTATATGGACCAGTTCTTAGACATCTTAAGTCAGAATTTTTACAATCTTTAGATCAGATTCGAATTCCCACTATTGACCTTTGGGTTATATGTGGGGATTTTAATCTCATCCGACATAAATCTGAAAAATCAGGTTCTCATTTTGATATGACTTTAAGTAGAGATTTTAATGATTTCATAAATAGACACTCCTTAGTTGAACATAGACTTACTTCACGAAAATATACTTGGTCTAATGGTACTCGCTTTGCCTTATTAGATAGAATTTTTACCTCCCTACCTTGGGAACAGAAGTATCCGAATAGTGAGATTAGAGATTTACATAAAGGGGGATCGGATCACTGCCCATTACTCTTTGTTACTAACCACACCTTGCCATCTCAGACCTTTCATTTCAGATTTGATCCCGAGTGGATTAAACAAGACGGGTTTCTTGAGTTAGTGATTAAATGGTGGGGCGAATACCATTTAAATGAATACAATGTAGCTAAAAGTTGGGTTGACAAACTGAAATTTATGAGAAAAAAAATTAAGGGTTGGGCTCGGAATTTTTATGGTAACAAAAAAAGGGTAAAGCAACATCTAGTTAAGGAATTACATCGGTTAGAACAATTGCACGACTCATCTAATTTATCTGATGAGGATTACTTACTTTGGGGTCAATTGCAATCACAATTAGAAGAGATTTACAAAGAAGAAGAAATTTATTGGAAACATAGATCCAAGCAACAATGGTTAGAGGCAGGAGATCAAAATACCAAATTTTTTCATATTACGACGTCGCATAGAAACAAGAAAAATAGAATTAATTCTCTAGATATAGATGGAGTTACTACAACAAATTTAGGTGACATGAAAAAACATGCTGTAGCCTTTTACAAGCAACTATTAGGTGAACCTGGTACCAAATTTGCTAAATTGCATGATAATTTTTGGGATTTCGAAGATAAAGTACTTGATCTAGATCGATTCCACTTAGAAAAACCTATCACAGAACTTGAGATTAAGGAAGCAGTATTTGCTTCTTCCGCTCAAGGGGCTCCTGGCCCTGATGGGTTCTCATTTATCTTTTATCAGCAGTTTTGGGAAGTAGTTAAACACGATCTCTATATCTTATGTAGTCATTTTCACAATCATACTTTAGATCTAAATAGAATCAATAAGTCTATAATTTGTTTAATCCCTAAAGACAAAGATGCACACGTAATTAGTAAATTTAGGCCTATTAGCTTAGTTAACTGTAGTTTCAAATTAATTTCCAAAATTCTCACCACTAGATTAGAATCTATCATGGCAAGAATTATTGATCTTAGTCAATCTGCGTTCATTAAACATAGGTATATACTAGATAATGTAATATTAAGTCAGGAGTTAATACATCACACTAACTGTACACAAGATCCTGGAGTAGTGATTAAAGTAGATTTTGAGAAAGCTTATGATAAAATTCATTGGGATTATATTCTAGAAATACTTGAAAGTAGAGGATTTGGTAGCAAATGGTTCAGATGGATCAAGGAGTGGTTGTATAGCTCCCAATCTTGTCTTAACTTTAATGGAGAACTTACCTCCTATTTCTATTGTAAGCGAGGTGTTCGACAAGGTGATCCATTATCACCTTTTCTTTTTATATTAGCGGCCGATACCCTCTGTAAGATTTTCCATAAGGGTAGACAAGCTAATAGGATTGTAGGATTAGGTCCTCCGTGCTTAGAAGGTAAAGCTATTACTAATTGTCATTATGCTGATGACACAATATTATTTCTCAAAGCTACTCATGATAATGTGGCATCAGCATGGTGGGGGATGATGAGTTTTGAGGCTCTCTCGGGAATTAAAATGAATTTGAATAAAACAGAGCTATACCCTATTCATACTGAGGGTGAGGCTTTTGCTAGTACATTTCAATGTAAAGTAGGTACATTTCCTTTCCTGTACTTAGGATTACCATTAAAAGATAGCAAACTTAGTGTACGAGACTGGCAATTTTTGATTGATAAGGTAGAAAAACGTTTACCTAATTGGAAGGGCCAACTTTTATCATTAGGTGGTAGACTTACTCTAATCAATGCTGTCTTATCTACTATCCCTTTATATACTCTCTCTTTATATAGAGCTCCTAAAACGATCCTTAGACAATTAAACTCCATTAGGAATAGATTTCTATGGCAAGGCACTACTTCTAGGAAAAAATACACATTAGTTAAGTGGTCGGTCACTTGTATGGCTAAATGTAATGGTGGTTTAGGGATCTTAAACTTGCAAGAAATGAATATCTCATTACTTTTAAAATGGTGGTGGAAATTCCATAATCACCACTATTCAGCTTTGTGGAAATCAGTAATCTTACACCAATATTACTTAGCTAACCCCTTACCGCATTCTCCATTTTGGCGTGGTATTAAGAACCTTGATACTTTAGGAAAACTTAGTGTAGAGTATGAACCGGGTCATCAGTCCCAATTAGAATTCTGGCATGTTATTTGGTTTGAAAAATGTTCATTAGCATCTAGATACCCGAAACTTTATGAGATTTGTACAACCCCACTTATTACTATAGCTGAAGTTATACACTCACAAGGGTGTGGTATCAAATTTAGACGAAGACTTAATGGTATTTTAGCTCGGGAATGGCATGAATTATTACATATCATTAGTTCCTCTAGCTTTACCCATGGTTTAGATAAAATAGCTTGGAGATGGGAGCCGTCTAGACAATTTACTGTTAAATCCATCTATCAACTTCTTAATTTTAGAGGCATTAAGGCTAATAAATTTGCTATTATTTGGGAAGTACCAATCCCGCCTAAAATCAGAATTTTTATGTGGTTAGTACTAAATAATAGAATACTCACTAAGAAAAACCTAAGGAACAGGGGATGGAATGGAGTAATGACCTGTCATTTTTGCACTTCTAATGAAGATACTAACCATCTTTTTCTTAGGTGTCCTCAGGCTCAGCAGATTTGGTTTTGGCTAGGCAATAGTCACTTATTTCTGGCGAATTGGCTCTCCTGTCTTGATATTTTCAATTTTGCTAATCAATTTAACTATACTCAACAAATCGGATTTTTAGTGATATTTAGTGCAGTTTGTTGGACGATTTGGAAACAAAGGAATGACATTTGCTTTCACTCTAGAATAGGGAAAAGTGTTCGCACTATCATATTACTCATAATCTCTCTTTTTGAATATTGGACAGGTCATATGGACAAAAGGATTAAAGAGGCTGCCGAAGAATGGCTTCCGGAAGATCTCAATGCAATACCGTTGAGGATATGGGATCCGGCCGACTCCCAAGTGGTAGAGTACCATGGTATTGAAGATGGCGGCTCTAGTGGGATGCCTTTGAGGGATGCTGGTACACCAGCCTAGAACATCATGAAGTCCAATTTTTGTTGCATCGATCCGAGTTTAGGATCCTTTCGCTACTTTAGCCCTTTTATATGTGGCTTAGTTTTAGATTGTGAGTTTTCAATAACAGTGTTTTGGTGGCTTCTTAAGCGCCGAGCTTTTGTGTTTTGTTCGGTGGTAGAACATTATTTCTCACTTTAGAACTGTGGTTATCTTCTTTGGCTTGGGATGTAAGTTAACTTGATTTCATAATGCATGAAATGGGCATTCTATGCCTTTTATCAAAAAAAAAAAAAAAAAATCTTAGAATGCTTCAAATATTCCACTCTAAAACTAATATTTGTTTAATCCAGACAACTCTGATAATGTAAAGAAACATTTTTTTATTATTTATAAGCATCAAATCCAGCAAGTATTGCTGCTTATTGGCTGAAATAGGTTAAATATAACATAGGCTTAGCTTTGAAGAAGGGGAATATTCTTTATATATGCTGCATAAAATTGAGACAATATCTCCACGCTTCCCCCTCAATCTTCATCCCCACCTCTAAAACCGAATTTTTTATTAATAGAAAAAACATAAAAAAAAATCGACAGATTTCTAAATATAAGAAAACTGTTATGATTTATAATACTATGGTTTATAACATTTCGTCAGACATTATAAACTGTAATGTTCAAATTAGTGCAATTAATAAACTGCTAATTACCAAAATAACAACAATAAAAAATTTAATCGGACGTTACTGTCTATAATGTCCGGACTTGTAATTTATCTGGGAGGGTAGTTGCTTCACACAGGCCATTATACTATTTTTTTTGTTGTTTTGTTAATTAAGAGTTTAATTGAGTGTGCTAATTTGAACATTATAGTTTATAACGTTCCTCTGGACATTATGGTTTATAACGTTCCTCCGGACGTTATGGTTTATAACGTTATAAACCATCACGGTTTTCTTATATTTCAAAATCTATCGAAATCTTTCAGATTTTTTGTTTTTATTTTTTCTATTAATAAAAAAATCGGCCTCTAAAATAAGTAAAAAGCAAAAGGAGAGAGAGAATCAACTGTAGATTAATTGATAAAAAATCTCTTATTCTTGTCCTCGATGCAATTAATCTCAACAACCCATCATTTGATTGTACTAGACTGTTTTTTTAAACTGTCTTCAAAATAAAAAATATATATTAGAGAAATTGTATTATTAAATTAAGATAAAAGCTGTCAGATATAAATAACTCTGAATAAAATACACACAAATTTTACTAAATAATAATATAATTTGGTAGTTTTATATAAAATATTTGATGACGTACACGGACAGAATCAGACTTCAAACAATGAGAGGTTAAACGGAAATGAAAATTAATCGTATAAAATTTTCATAATGCACACATAATTAATTTTATAGTACACATAATATTTTACTCTAAATTATATACAAAATCATATATACATTTCTTCTTTTAAATTAATGGAGTCAATTAACTCGCATTCTCACAACATGGATTTGCATCCGATGACATAGCTTGCTTAAATGATTTTGAAGCTTAACCAGGTGACAAGTGAAGTCAATGCTCCTTTTCTAGTACAAATATGTAAAAAATTGAGAAATGTAAGATGTAATGATTTAATATTCATCACATGCATAATTAAAAAACAAATCATTGCTAGTGGTATGAGCTAAACTAACAATTTTCTGAGAAAAATACAAGAATTATATTGTTTATAAGAACATAATGTCGAATAGTTATGTATCCATTTACAAGAATTATATTGTTTATAAAAAATGAGCGGAAGTAATAAAATTATTCTGATTCATATGTTCTTAAAAAATGGGTATCAATTTACAGGCCAAATTAAACTCTCATAGAATTGAGACTTCATCATCGGTTTATGTTTTTTTAACTGCTCAAGTTGTAGGCTGCTAGCCAAGTAAGCTAGGAATCTGTTTTTTTTTATTCCACATGTTTTACTGTTTTAGTATTAATTTCTACAAATATTAATTAATTAGTTTTAATAAAATGTAACAAATTCATACCATCCTTATATTGACAAAGCATAAAATTCGCGACAAGCTTTTCGCATGAGACATGTTTCACTTTATTTTTGTTTCAATATTAAAATTATATCCAGACTCAAAGTCAATAATATATGATTCATATTTGAATTCGTTTATATTTGTAAAAAAAAATAATGAATGCGTTTACCCTATTGTGGATGGCCCACTGCTCCATCCAATATTCCGATTCTGCTAGTCAAACTCAACACAAAATATTAAAAAATTTAACCAAACTAGGTCTATGGTCTGTAGTCTGAACATTTACACGACCCTTCCCTCCCCCGCCTCGCCTCTCCGTTCTCTTTTTAAATAAATTCTCCTCCTCTATGCTCCAACCAGCACAGCGAGATCAGAACAGCAACAGCAATCCCAATCGCTCGCGCCGGTCCGCCTTGACTGGAGAGCTCCAGTTGACCGCCTCCGCCTCGATGGAGGTCCTTAGACCGTCCCCTCCGCCCAGTCCCTCCATCCACCGGTTCTCTACGCAACCCCGCCTCGCCGTCTCCACTGGAGCCGCCCACACCAGCGTTGGCTCCAGGCTCCACGTGGCGGTCGGTAAATCGCCTGAGAAGACTTTCAGCCTGCTCCGCTGGACCTTCCGCCGATTCGGTTGCACCGAGATTGTCCTGCTCCATGTCTACCAGCCGTCTCCTGTTATTCCCACTCTCTGTTAGTTTCTCTTTCTCTCTTTCCTACTTCTCAGCAAAGTTATGTATCTGTGACATCTGGTTATAATTGTGTAATATTAGGAACAGATCCTTTACCAGCTCGAAGCTGGTAATGGTTTCTGTTATTTATTGTTCTAATGGTCACCCATAGAAATTTACATGTCGCTTCTTAAGTCTCTTGTTATAAGTAAGACGTATTATTATAGGCTTATAGCTCTAATCTCCCCCATATCTAAGAAAATCATACACTCAGATTCAGATTCATGAAATCCTCTGGAACTTCTTTATTTTCTGTACAGAGAAGTCCAGTAATAATTCTGTGGAAATTTAGATTATTGGCTCGAGCCATTGTTATAACAAAAGATAAAAAGAAGAGCAAACTTACTATTGTAATTACTGTGTTCTTTGTGTACTTATCGAACAATCTGCAAATTTCAGTGGGAAAGATCCCAGTAAGTCAAGCAACAGAGGGGATTGTTCGAGACTATAGAAGGACAGAGAAGGCTGAAACAAGAAAAATCCTGCGTGGTTACCTCGAGTACTGTCGCACGTGTCAGGTGCTTCTCTTCACTAAGTATTATTGGCTTACTACCTTTCCGTTTGTCATGGCACTGTCTTCATATAATAGATATGCTAGTATTTTCATAATTTTTTAACCCAAGAGTTCTTCAACCAACTAACCTGTTAAGGGGGATTATGATTTTGCAAATTCAGGTGCAAGCCAGCATTGCTGCAGGAGAGTGCGACCAAATTCAAAATGGAATTGTGGATCTGGTTAATCAGCATGGCGTTCAAAAGCTTATTGTTGGATATGCACCCGATAAGTATGTTTCCATTTTAGCAGAGCTACCTTAGTAAAAATTAGTGATTTGATGTCTACTTTACATTTAGCTACTACTTTTTGTGCCCTTTTGAAATTGACATTAAGAGTTTGGTCTACTTTACACAGTGGTTTCAGGTTGACAGGAAATTCTAGCAAGACAACTTTTTAGCGAAGAACCTGCCTGCATTTTGTGAAATATGGTTTGTCAGCAAGGGAAGGCATGTATGGACTAGAGAAGCAATTATCACCAGCCCAAAAAGTTACAATCCTGATGATACCTCTCTCACGAAGAGAATCAGGTTCAGTGTGTCAAGTACCAGCAGTGATGAATCAGAGAACGATTCTGAAATCGACCAAGAAGCTCTGGCTCTAGACCTGATCGAGCACACCAATTCTGAAGCAAATGGTGCAATGGGTTATTTCAGGGGAGCCACTTGCAGTGCTAAGATGTCTTATAGAATGATTTGGTGCCTCCGGGTGGCTTCTCACCTTGCTGGCCTGATTCAACTGCTGGTGTCAGGTTCCAGTCAAAACTGACCCCAAAGGTACTGTATTTCATTGGTTCCGTCCATTTTGTCTTTCAGGGGAGCTCTTATTTGGGTTTTCTTTTTATTAATTTTTTTTCCTATTCCATTAGCAGGAATGTTCGTCTGATCTGAATGAACTCATGAAGGAAGCTGAGCGATCAAGGAGTTTAGCTTTTGCTGAGCTTCTTAGGCGTAAAGAAATAGAAACAGAAATCAATGACACATTGAAAAGAGTGAGCATAATATTTACAATTTATGTTTATTAGATTGGCCCGATTATACTTCTTTTCCAGCATGTCATGAAGTGTGCATATATCTGGTATGCTAACTGACAAAATTTATTTAATGAACTGACCAGGTCAAAGCCTCTGAAGCTGCACAAGCACAGGAAGCCAAGTCAGAGAAGAGATTGAAGATCTCTTGAAAACAGCTAAGGAGCGACACCAAGTTCTCATAAATCAGCGAGAAGAAGCCCTGAAAGTACTAGATAGTACAACGTTGAACCTATCCCTCCTAGATTCACGTGCACAGGTGCTCTCTAAGCAGCACTTCGAGGCTGCTGCTGAGCTGGAGGTGCTCCAGTGCTCCATGGAGATTCTTCAGCTCGAGAGGCAGAAAAGTGCACAGAACGGAGGCAAGGAGGCGAGGCAAACTGGCATGTGGGTCCCGAATTATAACATGATTGGTCTGGGAGATGACTCGTACAATTTCAGGGAATTTAGTTTGGCAGATATCAAGGCTGCTACCTGCGACTTCTCAGAGAGTTTCAAGCTTTTCCAGGGAGGCAACGGTACCGTTTACAAAGGAGAGATGATGAACAGGAGCGTGGCGATTAAGAGATTGCATCCGCGCAATGTTCAAGGTTTGATGGAGTTCCAGCAAGAGGTATTGTCGTCTTCTCGACCATTTTCCTGATGCAAAAATACCACACAATATTGTCAGTAACATATCCCTCTACTTCAATTTCAGGTGTTTGTGCTGAGCAAGTTGAGGCATCCACATCTGGTTTCTCTTCTTGGTGCATGCTCTGAAGCACTCTGTGCGGTCTACGAGTACTTCCCAAACGGAAGTCTACAGGACTGCCTCTTCTCTCGAGGCAGTAACGCTGCCCCTTTGACATGGCGATCCAGGGCCCGCATCGTGTCAGAGATTGCAAGCGCCTCTTCTTCCTCCACTCCTCTAGACCTGACAAAATTGTGCATGGTGACCTCAAGCCCGAGAACATATTCCTTGACTCTGACTTCAGGTGCAAGATCGGCGATTTTGGCATCTGCCTCCTCATGCCAGGGGACACTGTCGACCTTCCCCTGTACCAGCAGGGTGCGGGACCAAGGGGTTCATTTCCATACATGGACCCAGACTTGCAGACTTATGAATTGCGGAGCCCGAAATCTGACGTTAATTCGTTTGGGATCATAGTGCTTCAGCTTCTGACAGGTAAGCTGCCTCTAGGGCTATCAAATGAGGTTAGGAGAGCGGTTGCTTCTGAGAATGTTGCATCGGTGTTGGATAGGACTGCAGGGGAGTGGCCTGCAGATGTGGCAAGGAGACTCGCAGAATTTGGTCTGAAGTGCTGTGACATGAATGCACGAGCTCGACCTGAGTTGACACCTGAGGTCGTCAGAGAACTTGAGCAGTTGCATATGATGAAGGAAAGACCTGTTCCTACTATTTCCTCTGCCCAATACTTCAGGTTAGTGAAGTCAATTATTTTTGTTAGGCTATCTTACAGGAAGTGTACTGATGGTACCCTGGTATAAACTATAGAGATTGGAGTAATTTCTAGTTATATGAAAATCTCAGATAATTTGGATTACTATTTGAGGATATTCTCATTTTTGCTAATATGCATTGAAAGTCTCTTTCATGAGACTCAATAGCTTTTGTCTTAGGAAGAGGGTGGGGAGGGTTTTTAAGCCGTCATATTTATATCATTTTGGTTTATATCCTTTAATCTAACCAATCATGCTTTATTATGTCAATGTTAGGAAATCATGCATGATCCACAAGTGGCAGCTGATGGATTCACATATGAGGGGTCGGGGCCCTACGTGACTGGTTGGAGAATGGGAGAGAAACCTCACCGATGACAAACTTGAAGCTGAAGCATCTTAACCTCACTCCAAACCATGCTCTTCGATTTGCCATTCAAGATTGGCTCTGTCAATCCTAAAAATCATTTGTTTTACTGATGCCTCTATTGTATAGATTTGCAGGCAGTGCTTGTAGTTTGGTCATATTTTTGTAAATAGTGTAGTTTGGTTTTCTAATGATAAATTAGCTTAGAGGGCTGAGGCCAGGTTTTAGTCATGTATATACAGTTTGTATAGGAGTGTATATAGATCAAGTTATACTGCTTCCCTCACATTTGTTTTGTTTGCTGCATGTACACGTGCATGTCTCCAATTTGGCAGCAAAGAGAGAGGACCTGCGGGTGTTTAGTAAACCATGTTGGGATCCTGATAAAGAGTTTTTTTTTTTTTTGTACCAACATAGACTTTGGTTGTTTTTATATTAAATTTTTTAGTCTTATATAATAGCATGTTGGGACCTGTGGGTGTTTTTTATTTCTTTTAGTCATGTTTCTTTGTATCTTATTGATTTTGCTTTTTATATCTCAACATAATTCAGTTACTTGCAAGTCTTCATTTTGCATTTAATTTGTCTCATTGTTATGAGAACCCTTTGTGTAATTTATATCCAGTGGCACAACCACACAAGTTGTAAATTTGTCTCATTGAAAATTAAAGCTTCTACTTAATTCAGGTCTCTGATATTATAATAATTGAAATTTACCTTCTTACAATAGAAATATTCATTTTCATTGTTGGTTGCTGTTTCATCTGCTTGCAGTTAAAGGAGGCAGCAAGTTACTGAATTATGTGTAATTTGCACTTCAAAATAAACAAATAAGAAAAAACTATCAAGACAATTTCTGTCCAAAATTTGAACAGAAATTGGCTGGGGCATGCTATAACTGCAGTGAACAAAATCAATAAGGTGCATGCTATAATAATTATATCCTCCAAAGATTAGTAAAATCTTTCTGTAATAATAAATATACGAAAAATAATAGTGAATGATCAGATCTTCTGCATCTCTGGTAAAGTAGTGATTTTCTATCTATTAAAAAAAACAATTCTGAAAAATGTAAAATTTGAACTACAAAGTAATTTTCATACTGAGATCAAATCTTCATATATGGCCTTTTAATGAAGCCCAGGACTGCTTGAATTTGGGCCTTTTAATCAGCAGTATCAAGATTTGCATCCTTTTCGGCACTTAATTTGGTCCTATATGGCCCACTGTGCAAATCTTCATACTGCTGATTAAAAGGCCCAAATTCAAGCAGCCATGGGCTTCATTAAAAGGCCCACTATGTATGCAGAAGCCCGCTAGACTACAATCCTTCCTTCAACAAACCTAAATCTCCATTCCATTATTAAGCACGTTGGGTGTCCTAATCCGCTAACGGCTGAGATTGAAAGATGAATTTTCGAATTTAATATGAGCCCTCCAATCACATAATTTGTCTTCTTTTGATTGAATGTATTTATTTTAGATGTAGAAGTCTAAATTTAGTTAACACCATAGCCGCTACACAAACGGCCACAGGATGTTACAATTAAAAATATAGTAAACTGATCGGATCGGAAGTTTTGGTCGCTTGAAAAGTCAGAAGTTTTTTCGCATAACTGATCGGAAGTTTTAGAAGAGACGCTACAAAGACGATACAACCCTTCCTCCTCCTTCCTGTACGATCGATCCTTCCTTCTTCTACCTCTTGTTCGACGGTACGACAATTTGTTCACTTCTGCCTCTTATTTCTTTCCATTATTTAAATTTATTTATTTCCATTATCTTCGTTGCTTTCCCTCTTTTTCAATCTTTCGTTCTTAAAATTGAGGTGCTTCAATTGCGCATCTGCAAGCTTGTTTTCGTTGCTTTCCCTCTTTTTCAAATTGAGGTGCTTCAATTGCGCATCGTTGATTTCGTTCTTAAAATTGAGGTGCTTCAATTGAGATGCAAGCTTGTTTCTTTCTTAGGTATTCCGTAGATTTTTTCAATTGTTTATTT
Organism: Carex parvula; assembly: GCA_025461045.1. Taxonomy (NCBI): domain Eukaryota; kingdom Viridiplantae; phylum Streptophyta; class Magnoliopsida; order Poales; family Cyperaceae; genus Carex; species Carex parvula. The sequence goes on along the minus strand of JAJGRW010000964.1, from coordinate 8,400 downwards.
CCCTACATCTGCAAGCTTGTTTCTTTCTTACGACAAGTCGGAAGATTTTTATTTTGTTTCTTTCAATTGCTCATAAATCACGATCCCCTTTTTCCATTATTTCTTTCTTCAATTTGTTTATTATAAGAGAACATTATTTTTTTCCCTCCGCCAAACAAAATTTTGGTTCTAAACAAATTTCTTACCTTTTTGCATTCCTTCATTACTAGGTACTGCTACATGACAACCAAAGGTGTCATGAATGTTGATTTTGAATCTCGAGTGAATGAAGATGTCACTGACAGCAACTTACAATCCAATATTGTTGAGCCATCGGTCACAGTTACTATAGGAGAAGATGAGCCGAGTGGAGAAAAGGAACTTACAACAGAAATTAAACTAGAGAAGGAAGAAAATGAGACAAATGAACGGTACTTTTAATTTATGAAAGTTCAATTTAAGAAGATTTTGTCATTTGTTTTTGCTTATTGTTCATAGTCTCTTTTATTTATTTTTTGCTATTTTCAACATATGAAGATTTTGTCATCTGTCTTTGCTTATTGTCCATGGTCTATTTTCACAGATTTAAGAGGAAGAAACCCTTTCCTCCATTTACTGTTCTTCATCCCTATGGATACTGCAAATGGAATTTATGTGCACGAGTTGAGCAAAAGTTTAATGTTCAGCACTATCCGTCAAAGAAAAGAATGAAGTTACTACTTGTTGATGCTGAGGTAACATTTCTTTTATTTAAATTTATTTTCTTCATTCTTATACTTTTTGGAAGATAGACATGTATGACAAGATTGTTTCTGCTGAGATCCCTGACCCTCAAAAGTATCCAGAGCTATACAGGTTGGTTGTCAAACACATGTTGCATGGACCTTGCGGCGCTTTACAAGCAGGATGTCCTTGCATGAGAAATGAGAAGTGCAGATTTTCTTATCTGAAACAATTCTCAGAGATCACAGTTCAAGGTAACAATCTTCAACTTTAAATGTAGTTATTATTTAATGGTTGATGAAGAACATTTGAACAAATAAGACAAATGACTCTCATATTTACATGGCACATGCATTAAAACCGAATGGGTGTGTGGCTGATACCATATGAACATTAGAAAAGCCCTAAATGACACCTCATGACAAATATGACAGCAAAATTTGACCTGAAACTCAAATTAAAAATACATTTCAACAGTCAAATAAGGACTCAAAAACACACAAAATAGACCCAAACTTTGCATTCATATGTTTATACTATTTGTTAAGTATTTTTGAAGTTGGCCTTTAAATCTGTGAAAATCAGCATTTTAAATGCATACTGGACAGAATTGCCCCTACTCCGAACCCCATACCAGTACAAGTCATGGACCTTCAACGGACCTAAGATTTTCCTAGATTATAGACTGATCTTAGATCTACATTTTCATAAAAAGAACAAAAAAATATGTTTAGCCAATCTCCGGGGATTTAATTTTGGAATGAACATTTTGATAAAATTTATGAGAACTATCAAAGGGAGTACAATTCTTTTGAATTGGTACAGCAGATGGTCCTGAAGAGCATTAATGATTTCTTACAATCAATGGGCAGGAACGTGAAAATGTATGATCAACCAGAGCTAAGTCAACTAGGTGATTTAAATATCAACGAATTTCGTGAGGTGGCTGATGAGATGGCAATAATAGTTGATGAAGAACATTTGCACTTGTGCAATGAGTATGCAGTGTGTTATCGATAAGAAAAGTAGAGTTTTCTTTATTGATGGACCGGACGGAACCGGTAATTTACTCTCTTTAACTTCAAGTATATTATGATACAAACTAAGCCCTGAATTTTTATTTAGCTTAGCTTTTTATTTTTATTTCCTTCACTGTTTATTGGTACAGGTATGTAGCATATGTTATGTAGCGCTACTTTGTTTTTATTTTTGTTTAGCCTAGATGGAAGAACTAATGTTATGTATAACTTTATTTTATGATTAACACATGCCTAAGGGTTTTTTTCTCAAAAAAAAACGATAAATACTTCTTTTTTATAATAAACTATTTATTGAACTAAAGTGTGTTTCATGTATTTCATAGGTAAAACGAATCTATACAAAGCATTACTAGCTAAAGTGCGTTCCATGAATCTTATCGCACTGGCAACTGCTTCGTCAGGATTGTTTAAAATTCCCTTGAAAATTCCCTTAGGAACTGCACATTCTAGGTTTAAAATTCCCTTAAACATTGAGAACAACTCTGTTTGCAATATCAAGAAGCAAAGTGGAATTGCACAATTATTGTGAGTAGCAACTTTGATCATATGAATGAAGCAATGGCAAAGCGACAAGCAATTGAAGCACTCGATAGCACAATGCAAGATATAATTGAAGAAAATTTACCCTTTGGAGAGAAGATCATGGTTTTCGGAGGTGATTTCAGACAGGTAATTAATTAGTTGTTTTTTCATGTCCAGTACAGGATCTGTACATCTACTAAATTTGAAATTGTTGATCTCAAGTTCAAAGTTTAGTCAGAAATTAAATCGCAAGAAAGGATTGTCTGTTGAAAATTGTAAGCACTTTTACATGCTTAGAAAATAAAAAATATGCTATACATGTCTTTTGTACCTGAAACTTTACATAGACTCCATAATCCATAAACTAGAACTCGAACAAACAATAACCAAGAGAAATCAGAGGGATAAATGGTGACATAATTACCCTTAGCTTACTGGCCAAATTGAAATATCTTGCCCCTTTGCTGATTAATTAGAACCAAGGATCTAAGTGTAAAACTCCAAAATCATCTATCTAAACTCCAAAATCATATACCTACATGCCAAAACCAAATTTGAACCATCTCGAACAGATCTACAAATGATCAGAAAAGATATCTACAGGACTTATATACACCCTTCATTGATGAAAATATGAATTGAATATGAAATGACTCAAATCAAATCTTGTAGTACCACTGCACCTGTGCTATGCATTTTCCGTAAGAACCACTTACTTCAAAAATAAATTATCTCATACACGTAATTTATTAATTATTATTAGGTGCTCCCAGTTGTTAGGCGTGGTACAAGAGCTCAAATTGTTGATTCCAGTCTACGGAAATTGATGTCCTAGAAGTGTATAAAAAATATAATTTACCGGGAGGTCTTGAGTGAGGAATAAGGTATGACGAACCTAATTAATTTAATTTTTCTAATTTTATTATATGTTTTTAATTTGAGCAATTATAATCTACTTCTCACAAATGATTGTTCATTTTCAGAAATATTGGACTATATCGAAGAGGATGACACTGACAAGGATACCTCAAGAACTTTTTCATGTTATATTTGATCCATTTTATCATTTGTTGTTGTTTCCTTTATAGTTATTTATTATTTGGATCTCTGATTTTATTTTCATTTGTGTTTTTTATTTTCATTTAAATATATATTTTTTAATTTTGTGTGAATGTCAAAAATATCTCTTTATATTCTATTTAATTTTGATAATATGTTTCCGTCGCAACGACGGGCACGATACTAAATATTATAAAGAATTTACTATTCTAAAGAAAGAGAGATCTAGTGCGCAAGCGCAAAGGCAGAGGATAGCTAGTCCAACAGAACCAACTGGGCTTGCGAAAAACTGTCTAGTAGGAAGTCAACTTTGTGTAGACCCCACACGACTTGCTACAGCCCAAAAGATGCGCCGCATCAGCAAGCGGAGCTGGAGCAAATAGAAGAGCTGACGGTTCAGATGGGGTTAAGTAGGAGAGGATTCGAAAGCGGTGCACTGCACCTCGATCAGAGAGGACCAGGAGAGACCTGTGTCGGCTTGTTTCGCTTAGTCAAAACAGGAAGGGGTGTTCGGCAACCTCCTTAAGGGAGGTAGGATTAAAATTTTAATCTTGGCTAAGGAGTGATTGTTCGGCAAGATGTGAGGATTAAGAAAGTTAGATCAATACAATTAAAAAAATGTCTTATTAGAAAGATTGTAAAAGACCAAAATGACCCTCCTGTTATTTTCCCATAAAATATGGTTAATGATGCTTTTATGTCACATAAATTTATTTTGATTAATAATTAATTTTCACCAAAGCAGCTATAGAGTGTGTTGTAATTGCATTTTTATCGGACCGCTCACTTTGCAAAATCTTCATTTTTCAAATTTATCAGATCATCCCGAAAGAAACTATATATAACCATTACAACCGTCCCAATTGGTACCAAAGACAGACAGACTTGCTGTAAGTTTAGTATCCATGGTACCAACGGTACCAATTGGTACACACGCGAGAATGACTTATTGTTTAGTATCACAGAATTTGCTATTTTTAAGCGCTCTCTCTTGAGACACTAATAATGCATTCAAATGGTACCGACTGTATTAACTAGAATGCATAGGGCACTGGTACTGACTCGTACCAGCATCGCAAGAGTACCAGAACCTTTCTGAAATTACCCTACTTAGCCTACTAGTGTCGCAAGAGTATCAAAACCCTTTTCAAACCCCACCCCATCAAGGACAAGCACTGATACGGAGCAATACCAGTAAGGGTTGGTTAAAAAAGAACAAATTAGCAATCAATTAGCAAACTAGGAAGCAAGAGATGGTTAAGGGTCAATAACAGTAGCAATCAATAACAACAAAAGGTAGTCAATTTTTCCCCAAGAGTCTAAAACACTGGGTTCACGCTTTTACTAAAACATTAACTGGAGAGCTTAGAAGACTTGGAGAAGAGACGGGGCAATTAGGGTGTCGTTGAAGAGAGCATCTCGGTGCGAACGTCACAAAGCTATTCGATTGGAGTGTCGGTCGTAGGATCACTGTCAATCTTCATCGGAGAGAATGACTATTTTTCTTTTCCGTGCCTAGGGAATCGTTCTTTCAGGAGAGAAGAAGACGATAGAAAAATAATAAAAAATTTGAAGGGTCCTTAAGGAGCATTCACTTTTGAGGGTAATTTTGTCTGAAAAATACAGCTTTTGGCTTCTAAGGAGGCGGAAAGGAAGACAAATTCTTAAGGAGAGGGGGAGGCCTCCTTAACTAAGGAGGTTGTTAATCGTGACTAAGGCAAACCTGTTCGGTAGGATTAAGACCTTAAGGAAGCCTAAGGAGGCTTAAGTCATCATGCCGAACAGGTACGAAGAAAAGAGACAATACAGAGCTTGCTGTGCGGTTAGCGAGAAACCAGAAAAAAGCGAGTGAAAACAGATTAGGTTGAAAATGCAATCTGTAATTCATGGATAATGCTTCTTCAAACTTTTGACCTTCCCTTCTCTATTAGAAACAAGGAAGAAATGGTCTATCTCTTCTACTATTTTCTTTTCGTATTTTATCTTATCTCGCCTTATTTCAACTCCTATAAAACTATTTCAAAAGGAAGAAAAAAAGAAACCGAAGAAATTTTCCTCTGGATAATTAAATCAATTTAATGCGAGATAAACTAGACGCTCCTCTCACGTTTGTCAATCCCAAACTTCAACGGTTTCTCGTCATTGATCGAACTTTGCAAGGTAAGTTACCATCTTTTTTTTTTGCATTTTCTTCATTTTTTCATTGGTGTTTCCGATTCATTCTAGAACACTGTCGCACTTGCGATCAATGTTTGTACCATTGCCATTTCTCAGGATTGACTAATGTTTTGTCAAATTTAGTCTTAATTTACATAATATCGCTAGTCCTTTCGTGACGTTTCTCTAAGAACTGAAGAATTGATTGATTTGATATGAAGGTGCAATGGGACAAGAAACGCCGTTTGATAAGTCAGCATTATATGATGAAGATTTTGTCCGTTGCTCCTGTGGATTTCTTCAATTCCTTGGATTTCGTTGCAGGATTAGTAAAGCAATTCATCCTGGTACGTAAGCAATTCATCCATCACTCTTTTGTTACTAAATTGGATGTACTTTTTTTTTTATGAAAAAATTGGATGTACTTGATTCTCCAGATAATGGTGAGTTTCAATTGGTCAATAAAAAACAAATTTGTTTCAGTTTAGTTGGGTTGCTGGAATTCCATTCTTTTAGTTTTAGCTATTTGTGTTTTGCTTGAGCATTAAAATTTATTAGCATCTACTCTTAAAATGTTTAATGGTGCATGGTTATGCTTATATTCATGTCAGCTGACACCATCTCATATGTTCCTATCTTAATAAATATTCTAGGTTCATATGCTCGTTTGCACAACAGTGATAGTGAACCTGACACTTCAGAGGACACAACAAGCTTGTCGGTAAGTAATTTGCTTCATTGCTCTTATTATTATCACAATTATTTTTTTCTAGATAATTGTAATTTTTTGTGATAATAACAATAACTACTACCATTAGTTTTTAAAACATATTTTACCTTTCTAATTCTATAATATGTGTTTCCGTTGCCTCATGTTAAGGAAAAAGATCATGTCGCAAAGCCAAATTCATACAGACGCAATATAAAGGCTTGGATTAAAAGAAGGATCAGCAGAAAACAAAATAAAAAACAAAAGCTGTACCCTGGTACAACCCAGTTATCACGTAGCAATGCCCTACGCCGCTCCAAGTTTAATCAAACTAGCGATAGCATAAAAGAACTCGGCCGAACTTTATTAGACGGCCTCCTACATAGAATTCCTTATGGTCAGAAGGTGCCTGAAGAAATGATAAAAGAGAAACTCTGTCGATCTCTCTCAGCTGATTATGATGCATATACTAACCGAGGGAAGAAAAGTGGTGTCTCACAGAATGCAAATCAAGATTCAAATAAGTTCAGGGAATTCATTCCAGCCCTGCTAGTGTTATTGAGAAGAAACTTTGTGATGCAATTGATGTTAAAAGGGGAGAGGAGACACTGTTGAATGGTTATCATGAGAAAGACACCAAATGTGATACTTTGGAATTGGTACAAGATAATGAAACCGATGCCTCTGTTTGTGAGAAGAGAAATGGAGTTGATGAAGAGATGGTTTCAACAGGAGAGTATGGTGGGAATACGGTTTGTGAGTCTTCGGAATCGAAAGAATATGCTATTGACAGTGGTGTGTCATGCAACTTGGAATTGCAAGGTAAGTAAAATTGACATCTAAAACTACCAGCATCACTTTGACCTTGGCACTGGTACAAAGAAGTAACCCAAACGGTACCAGACAAGTCGTTGTAAATACCAAGACCAGCTTTTGGTTGCGACGTGGTTGTTTGGTTTCATGGCTGATTGCAACTTCCATCCCATTGCCTGAGCATAGCTCACATTAAATGAAATAACTTGGAGTAAGTAAATGAAACAAGAACATGCAATTTGCACAACTGTAGTATAACTATCTCTTTAATGGGTATATATTTGACTATATCCCACTTCTTTTTTCTATAAACAGTGGATATTGGGAAAAATGATTTATGCATAGATCCAAAAGATCTCGAGTCTCTTACTAATCTTCTCAAACAATTGGGATTTGACACGGTGTTGGAAACTGATGAAGAAACAACTCAAATTAAAGCCGAAAATGATGATGAGACGCAAATTTTAGACACTGAGGTCAGTTTTGAAGAGTTTAAAAGAGCTTGGGACCAAATTAACAAGGTTGAATTTGCAAAATTTGACTGTAATATATTACCTCAAGATCTCATACTTGTACTTGACCTGATCGACCAAGCATACACAGAAGCATATACTAATTGCTCTTCTAGGGTGGTTTGGTCCTCTAGCTATGTGTCAAAACTTAGTCCAAAAATGATGGAGAATCATGTGCTTAAAGAGGTGCAAGAGAGAGTGACATGGCATCTAAAGGCACATGAAGAGTGTAGTGATGAGGCCGATGACCTTGTTGCTTGGGATTTTGAGAGATATGATGAATGGTTAGATCATAGAGCTGATTTTGAGAAAATTGTAGTTGATTTGGAGAGGCTTGTATTGGATGATTTGGTTGAAGGTTAGTGGTTGAAGATACTGAGATTCCAAGTTTGTTAAGATAGTTCCTTTTTTTTCTCTCTCTCTTCAATAGCTGAGCTAATCTGGGTACATAATAATGGCAGTTTATGCTAATGCTACAGGATACTGTAAAGGTTTGAGTGCAGGGTGTTTACTATATGCATTTTACTGGTTTTTCCCCTGTTCTTTACTCCTCTATTAAACTTCACCTTTGTGTGTTGTGTGTGTGGTGTATTGGGGAGGTGTGTGGGTGCTCTTGTTAATGGAGCTATGAGTTATAATAATTGGACTATTCATGTAAATTTTTCGTACATAGGTCTTAACTTTTTTTTTGTATTGTTGAATAGGATTGACGCACTGGTAAACAAAGTTTTCTGTGTAATATGTTCTTAATTTCTTTGCTTTTTTTTTCACTCTGGGCTGTCTTCTGTTTCTTCCAGTTAAGAGTCAATAAGAAAAGAAAAAAAAAAAGAAGGGCCATGAGATGGGATAATGGGAAAAACAGTGAAAATTAAAAAGGTTGTGATGC
>JAJGRW010000963.1:172773-218521 GCA_025461045.1 Carex parvula | reverse complement strand
TTGGTCTCCAAGTAGATTTTAATATAGAGATCACATCTAACGGTTTAGATCGACCGTTTGGACTTTGAAAATCCAAAAACGACTTGGTAGCACCAAAGGTCTTGGTCATACCACTTTGATCTTAGCCACACTCTCTCTCTCTCTCTGTATATATATATATATATATATACACACATATATATATATGGCAAATGCTTCTGTGCATACAATGACCTATTTGTAAAATGAGCATATTTTTATTTTCAAAATTCAAAACAGTCGATCCGACCGTTCAACATTTTCTCCATATTACAATGTACTTGGAGGTCAAATTTTACATATTTTTGAATTTTTTTACTATTTATTAAGATTGGTACAAAATTCAATGGTCTGAATTTGACTAGTTTTGTAAAATTCTTAATAAATAGTAAAAAAAATCAAAAAAATGTAAAATTGGACCTCCAAGTACATTGTAATTTGGAGAAAATGTTGAACGGTCGGATCGACTGTTTGAACTTTGAAAATGAAAATATGCTTATTTTACAAATAGATCCTTGTATGCACAGAAGCATCCCTCTATATGTATATGTACATATATATATATATATATATATATATATATATATATATATATATTGAAACGAATTGAATTGTGTGAAATGGTCTTTCTTTTGACTTTTAATTGATCTGATTATCTTCCAACATGCCACTTTCTATCCACATAAACTTTTCTATTTCAACAAATTAATCTGATTATCTTCCACCTAAAAATCATTGGGGAGCATCTCTCTGTGTGTGTGTGTGTATATATATATATATTTGAAGAGATGGAAATGAAGAATGATATATGAAAATGACAGTTGCGGCTCTAAAGCAATACAATCAATCTATCGATCTGTCACCTAGTCCACGCCATCCACAACGAAATCACGATGTCGATTGCTAAAAGCTCATCAGCGGAGTGATGCTACGATGCTTTAGAAAGTAAAGAGAATGTTTCACTTTCTGCTTATAATTTCATTTTCAAAATTTAAATAGTTGATCTGAACTTTTCAACACGATTTTTATATTGAAATGTGCTTAAATACCAAATTTTACATTTTTTGAAATTTTTTATTATATTTTTAGAATTTTTTAAAATCAGTGTTTTTCTGAATTTTTTATTATTTTTTATTTAATGAAAAACTGTGATTTTCAAAAATTCTAAAATATAGTAAAATAATTCCAAAAAATATAAAATTTAGTCTCCAAGCACATATCAATATGAAGATCATGTTGAGATGTTCAAATCGACTGTTTGAACTTTTAATATGGTGATATGAGCAGGAAGTAAAACTTCCTAAAGCACGATAGCCTATCTATATATATATAGAGAGAGAGAGAGAGAGAGAGTGGCTAATATTAAAACGTTTGCACCAAACTTCTCTTGCAACCAAGTTGTTTTCGGATTTTCAAAGTCCAAACGGTCGATCCGAACCGTTAGATGTGATCTCTATATTAAAATCTGCTTTGAGACCAAATTTTATATTTTTTGGAATTTTTTTACTATTTATTAAGCCACTTTGAAAATTGTTGATCACGTGATTCATAATTTAGTTACATTGTTTTTACTGTTCACCCGGATCAGCAATTTTCAAAGTGGCTTAATAAATAGTAAAAAAATTCCAAAAATGTAAAATTTGGTTTCCAGGCAGATTTTAATATATATTGTTATATGAGGAGGGTTCAAATGCTTCTATTTTTCATGCCTTCACTATGCCTTCATTATTAAAAACTTTAATAACTCAAAATTCAAAACTTAAAAGTCAAAATAAAACCATTGAATATGATCTACATCATTTTATCTATGCACGTGTAAAAAATTGTGACATTTCAATTTTGTTTTGGTTGTCATCAAGAGCTTGTAAAAAACATACTAATGTGAAAAATTTCTAGACATTGATTTTTCAACTTATTGATTCACATAAAAACAAAATCGAAATGTGATAATTTTTTATGAGCACATAGATAAAATGATGTAGATCATATCCAACGGTTTTATTTGACTTTTAAGTTTTACATTTTGAGTATTAAAATTTTAAAAATGAAGGCATGGTGGAGGCACAAAAAATGGAGGCATTTGAACCCTCCTCTTGTTATATTTTAATTGCTATGCAAACTGTTGAATTAAATGGTTTAAAAATTTAAACGCAGATAGCATAATAATTCGTAGACAAAAGAAATTACAACTAAAGGTTTTTAAAAATAATATTACATAATTTAGAACTAAAATTACAACTTGAACTAAAATTACAAAGTAGTGGCACTTTATTTAGAAATTTAAAGTAAAAAAAAAGTTTGTAGAACTAAAAAAGTAGCAACATATAATTTAGAACACAACACTATGGAAGCGCATCTGCTGAAATCCGAGACCTGTTACTGTTCACCATGAAATCCCTGCAATCTGAATCCAGCCGTCAAACTATTCCTAAATGCGTGCAAGGAAAAACCAACTGTTTCAAGATGCGTTCTCGGAAAAATTTTGATGGATGGATTCGGATTGCAGGGATTTCAGAATTACTGTTTATTGGTTTCGGAATTTCAGCTGATCCGAATCCCAACACTATATCTCCAGAATGAATGTATTCTTAATATTATTTCAAATAATACCTCCTACAGCAATGATAGTAGCGCTAAGCAACTATTATGAATCCACTGATTCCACATTAATTGTCTTGGGTGAATTTCATATTTGATGATGTATAAAAAAAATGATTCGGCGCATTTTGCATATTTGTGAAATTATAAATTGTGCAACAAGCCATAACTGAGAAAGTTAATATAACAGGAGAGAAGAAATTGTGTAATAGGTTATGGAACCTGAGTAAGTGGGTTACTTTAGAGTTTGCATTCAAGAGATACTTCAAAATATTTGGTTGATTTGAAAATAATTCGGACTATTTAGAATCTAAAAGTACAAATTTGAAAGCAATCTATTTTCTATTAATACTCTAATTTTGTGATAAACTGAAAAGTTCAATTATTTCAGAGGAGATACATTATGTACTTAATATGGTCGATGTCTCTAAATATATTATCTCAAAGGATATATCAGTGTTTGTAAATAACGGTATGCGGTTGTTGGACAGACAGGGTACCATCAAGCGATTAATCGAAAATAATCGGTCATAACTGGAAATAATCGGTCAATTAGTTGGAAAAATTCGTAACAGTTTGATCACCGCCAACGACCAATCAGCCGATTAATTTAGCCTAAACGGACGTTCTTTACAACATTGAATATACACTCCTTAATTTATTATGTCATCAATTATGATACGAGATAATGAAATATGAATGTTTAAATTTTTATTACTATAACTTAGTTTTGGTTATCAATTAGTAATTAATTATGTTCTTTCGCTGCAACACGTGAGCACTTAATTAGTAGTACATCAGATTTATTTAATTAACAATCTTATAGATTTACAGTTAATATAATGTTTGTTCTGTTGTTGTATTGTTGTTGTTTATTTTGAAAATTGGAATTTGGTTTAGTAGCTAAAGTAATGCTCTTCGTCTGAAAAGTTACAAGTCCGAAACTCAGATGAGAGAATCCCTTTATAAATATTAAATCTGAAGGAAGATCAACAAATAGAAGTTTGCCAGAAAGAATTGCATTGCTAATAAATTGGAAAAGAAACCCACAACTCAATAAATAAAGCATACGACATGCTTCATAATGATAATGTGGACAAATAAAAAAAAGTATATGTGTAAAGATTGATTGTGTATGATCATCTAAATGTTATTAATAATAGTAAAATGATAAATTAAATTTAAAGCTTTCATTTTCTATTGATATGTGTCATTCTGATATCTCGTTTGGTTTGTACTTAGAGCATCTACATCTCTGAAACTCTTAGAGTTTCTAAATAACTGTTAACTGCCTTTAAGAAATTATAGACTCTGGAGTTTCTAAATGTTCACATCCCTGAAACTAATTTTTGAGTTTTTAATAAACCACTCATCAGTAAATTAAAATTGATAAGCCACATCAGCAGTAATTAAACTAATTTTAGCGAATACAGATCAATCGTTTTGCCACGTCAGAGTTTATAAACGATTTCTTAATAAGAAATTATTGAGCAAAGTTGCTATATAAGAAATTCATCTACATCCCTGAAACTGGTTTAGCAACTGCCACATCAGATTATAAACTCTAATAGTTTCAGATATGCAGGTGCTCTTAGTTTTTGTTATTTTTGAAAGGATTAAAGCCACGGAATTCTTGCAAAGTATATGTTCTAAATAAATTGTTTTCCAAACTTTAAATTTCTATAATTATCATTATGAATATTTCTATCCATGACAATAACACTTTAAAATATAACTCTCACTCATTGTTATTAATTAGCTGGGGCATTAAAAATTACTGAAATTTCCATAAATATTTATAGTGTGTTTTACAATTCGAATCAGAATAAATTTGTTGCATTTTTCTTTCTCGAAATTACAATTTACCGAGTTATAACATATAAAAAAATGTATCTTAAAAAAATCAATTTCATAAACAACTGAATTTGTCTGATTAACTTTAATTTTTACAAATGCAAAGGAAACACTATCAAAACAAGTATATATATATATATATATATATATATATATTACCTATTCGAAGTTGATACTGAAAAATAGATAATCTTAAATTTCATAGAGATATTCAATTAATAACAATATATTTTAGGGGGGTATCATGGTCACTTTATGGTCAAAATTAGTGATATTAAATAAGGTTTAATAGTGAGTGGAGCAATTCTTGCGAATTAAAAAGTTTGAAAAGGTGATTACCAAATATTTTTTTTTATTGATGGGATGCACATTTTATTCATGAATATCATACAATTCTTCAACTGGTTGTACTTCTTCTATACTTATTCATACACAAAATAAGTTTTGCATGATTCAAATATATTTATATAATGAAGATTTCAAATATCTCAAAATATATTTTGCATAATTTCTCCAAAAATATGTGATTTTCACAGAGAAGATATGCATCATATATATCAAAACTAAATAAATAAGTAGAATTCATCTAAATAACTATGCAAAAAAAAAAAAAATCTAGTAGATGTTAGAGAAAATCAAAATATTAATTTAGCACTATATTTCAACTTGTTGTATTTCCCCTTCTATTCTTATTCCTACTAGAAATAAGTTTTGCATGATTCGAATATATTTATATAATGAAGATTTTAAATATTTGTTGGTCATATATATCAAAACTCAATAAATAAGTAGAATCTATCTAAATAAATGTGCAAATTTTTTTGTCAAAAAACAATAATATAGTAGATATCGGAGAAAATCAAAATATTATAATAATATAGTAAATGTTGGAGAAAATCAAAATATTAGTTGAGGATTATTCTTCAACTTGTTGTACTTACTCCTATTCTTATTACTACTCAAATAAATAAGTTTTGCATGATTGAAATATATTTATATAATGAAGATTTCAAATATCTCAAAATAAGTTTTATATAATTTCTCCAAATAATACGTGATTTTCACAGTGAAAATATGCATCATATATATCAAAACTCAATAAATAAGTAGAATCTATCTAAATAATTGTGCAAAATTGTTCTTTGTCAAAAAAAAATAATATAGTAGATGTTGGAGAAAATTAAATATTAATTTAGTACTATGAACAATAACATTTAGATAAAAAAAATTGTCAGCTTTGCAACCACCTATGTTGCCTAACTCCTTATTCGACTGGTGGCAATAATGATGAAATTACAAATTTTGAATGATTGCATTTTTTTAAAATGTTACTATTTTTGTCAATACTATGAACAACACTTCCATTTTTCGTCTATTTTCTTACTCTTATGTACGAATATCATGATTAGTGCTACTTCTATTTTTTTTTTTTTAATAAAATTGCCTTTAATCATTGACAAATTAAAGTTAATCCTGCACCCCATACAAGTATTTTTTTCCCCAACTTTTGTAAGCAATTATTATATTTGTAGGAAAAGTCATGAAAAATATTCACCTGACTGCTTGATTTTATAGTTAAAATATATACTAAGACATGTAATTAATTTCTACCAATTAAATTAGTTAAAGTATCTAAGTAGTATCGTGTTGTAACAAATGGATGACATAATTATATTTTTTATCGTTTTCAAATTAAAATTCTTGATGCAAGATTAATCAACATAACTTTATGAGAGTTGGCTAGAAAGCAATGGATTCAAATCAGCTGAAATCCGAGATCACCCCCTGAAATTCGGAATTCATCCGTCTAATTTTTTCTGTGCACGTATCTCGAAACAGCTGATTTCTGTGTGCATATATCTCGAAACAGTTCAACGGCTAGATTTAAAATTTCAGAAATTTCAGAGTTACTGTTGATGATCTCAAATTTCAGCAGATTTGAATCCGAAAGCAATAGACATAATTACAATCGTGTGAAAAAAAGAACATGGTTTAGTACAAGTCATGTAAAGGAAAAGAAATGAAGGTAATAGGAGAGGTGACCGAATATGTTTATTTGTTTCATAATAAAAAAATTTAAGAAAGGTAGAGGGAAAAAGAGAATGTGAACTATATTTACAAAGTCACTGATTTTTATAACCTTCATATCGAATAGATGAGGTGAATTATTATGATGTCTCTCTCCTTTCATTTCCATTCCTTTTATTTTCTTCTAAGACAAGTTATGAAAATAAATTGTGTACATTGACCGAATTTCCTTTTATAATTGGTTGGAGGTGGACTATGATTTGTTGAGCCAACTTCTCTATAAGTGTCAAATGTCTCAAGTTTCTCAATGATGTGGACTTAATTAATTTTTCAAATTTAAAAAAAAATTAAGATTTCTAATATTAAATTCAAATTGGACAGAAAATTGCACAACAAGGATGAGGATTATGAGGTCAATTTGGGTCCGATGCTCATCGGACTCAAAGTGAGTTCGATGGGTTCGATGACCGTCCGATCTGCTTTAAGATTCGCACCTGCAACTTTTGCTTCTGTTTTAAAATTTGTGCACACGAATCTTAAAGCAGATCGACGGTCCCGAAACCCATCGGACCCAACCTGCTCTAGAGGACTATACCCCCACACACCTATGTCCGTGCCAAATCTGGAACGTGACCCACTCTGTCTATGTTTTTCTACCCGTCAGTGGCCCAAAACATGGGTGCATTTGGATCTCATGCAATCCGGGAGGACGCTCTTATGTCCTACAGTTTCGATCTGTTTCAGAGTATTTATATGTTTGGTTTGATCCCTATTAAGCCAGTTCTCGAGTCATATCGATCCATTCTCTACACCGAAAATTCAGATTCAATCTTTAATTTCCACATATATATTTAAATTCAGCACATAGCATAATAGATTTAGAGATATTTAGTGTGATCTTTGTCCCATGTCTTAATTATACAACTAAACATGTTAATATAAATGCATCGCATGACTCGTGAGTCGTGACAGTACACACTTGCAAGTTGCAACTATAAATTAATTCATCCGATGCTTTTGGGCCTGGTGGGGCCAGGCCAGGCCAGGCTTCAATATATCAAAATTGAAGCAGGAATAAATTGGTGATACGAGATAGAATTTAGTAGCATAGTAGCATGCGCCTGAGTTTGCACGCAGAACACAAGACATGAACCATTAGCAGTTTAGCACGCTTGCGCTTAATAAGTAATATGTAATAACTATTTGAGGCTTGAATAGTCGGCATAGAATTAGATGCAGGGCTTGGAGGTAGCTTTTGTCAAGTTTCTTTTGTCACTGACTAACTTGCTCATTTTTCTTATTTGCTTCACATGCAACTTTTGTGTTGTGGCAGAGGCAATTACTAATTAGTTGGGTTCATAACTTGTCACGTGACTCTCATCCACCCCCCCTCTCCAATGCTGTGGGGTTGCATGCATTCATCACCCTCTCCCAACTTAATTGTTCCTTTCCTTTCAACGGTTCTCGATCGTTAGTTAGTTATCTACCAAATTAGTTAGCTGTTAATTATATATATTCATATATAGAGAGAGATTGGCTAATATCTAAACGTTTGTTCTGGAGTCGTGTTGCAACCAATTAGTTTTCTAATTTTCAAAGTTCAAACAGTCGATTCAAACCGTTAGATGTGATATCTACATTAAAATGTGTTTGGAGAAAAAATTATATTTTTTGAATTTTTTTTTTACTATTTATTAAGTCAGTTTTAAAATCACTGATTTTAATAAACAATGAAAAATTTATGGATCATTGAAAACAATGATTTTAGAAATGGCTTAATAAATATTAAAAAATTTCAAAAAATATAAGATTTGGTCTCCAAGCACATTTTAATATAGATTGAATGTTGAACGGTTCGGATTGACTGTTTGGACATTGAAAATATAAAACCGAAGTGTTTGTTCCATAGCCTAGGAACAAACGTTTTGATATTAGCCAATGAATGAGTCTATGGTACTATGCATATCACGAGTTGGTCCGTAATACGAGTCAATATTTCCATTCTCAAAATCTTAATGGTTGATCCGAACTATTCAATATGATCCCCATATGAATATCTACTTGCAGACCGAATTTTATATTTTTTAGAATTTTTTTTACTATTTTTAATATAGTTAGAAAATCAATTGATCTGAAAATTCTGGACCATAAAAAAAATTGATTTTCTACCTATCTTAAAAAATATGAATTTGATCTGCAAGTATATATTCATATGAAAATTATTTTGAACGGTTCAGATTTACCGTTATGATTTTGAAAACGAAAATATTGATCCGTAATACGGACTAAATCGTGATATGCATAGTACCATAGACTCACTCTTAGCCAATCTCTCTCTCTCTCTCTATGTGTGTGCATGTGGAGGTTGATCTTTATATTAAAATGTATTTAGAGACCAAATTTTATATTTTTTGAAATTTTTACTATTATTAAGATGGCTTGAAAATCGCTGATTATAATAAAAAGTAAAAACCTTGTGGATCATTGAAAACAACGATTTTAAACCATTTTAATAAATAATAAAAAAATTCCAAAAAATATAAAATTTAGTCTCCAAACACATTTTAATATAGATTGAATGTTGAACGGTTTGGATCGACTGTTTGAACTTTGAAAATTACAAAACCGAATTGGTATGACCACTGCTTAAAAACTACCATTTTGATCTTAGGCAATCTCTATATATACATGTTTTTCTTTTGAGAATGACTAATTAATTAGGGTCAATCCTTTTCTTACAAATTAACATGCATGTATTATAATTTCCTTTCAACGGTTCTCGTTAATGACAAGTTTACAAGCTCGATGAATGAATCTTAAACTAACATTCTGTCGCCTAGCTAGTTAATTAAGTGTCACGTCCAAAGGGGGAGGCACTTGGTTTAAAGGGGTCAATTGACCTCTGTTTACTTTCGAAAAAATTATATTTATTAATAAGTTTCTATATAAATTAGTATAAAATACTATAGAACTATCAAAACTGATTCCATTCGCAGTATAAAATTTTTATATGCTTGACTCCCGTTCACGTTTGACCTCCATATTTTGAAAGTCTGGCTCCGCTCCTGACCACGCCCATTACAAAAGATATATATATATATATGAGCAAAGCTAGGGTGTGATGTGCTCATCAAGAGGGATTGGTGAGCACAACTCCAAAAGTATATTGGATCGGCTTCAAACGACGAATCTAAACCGTTGAAATTCATGTACTTCATGAGTGATGCATGTACATGCACAATTTTAAAAGTTTCGAATTTATTTGCTATAAGGTCAAGCGGTCAAAGAAATGAACATTTTATAAGTAATTTTATAAGTTGTTTTATATATTCATTTTTCATCATTTCTTTGACCGCTTGACCTTATAGCAAATAGATTTGAAATTTTTAAAATTTTGCATGTACATGCATCACTCATAAAGTGCATGGATTTCAATAGTTTGGATTCACCGTTTGAAGCCGATCTGATATACTTTTGGAGTTGTGCTCACCAAACCCTCTTGATGAGCACATCACACCTTAGTTTTGCTATATATATATATAGAGGAGGGATCAAGTTATAACAAATTTGAGTTACAAGAAAGTTACAACAATCATTTTCTACATTTTGAAATTCCAAATCGTCGATGCAAACCATTCAACATGATCTCCACAATAAAATGTGCTTCCAGATCAAATTTTACATATTTTTAAATTTTTTACTATTTATTAAGTATTTTACAAAAACTAGTCAAATTCAGACCATTGAATTTTGTACCATCTTAATAAATAGTAAAAAAATTAAAAAATATATAAAATTTGATCTGGAAGCACATTTTGTTGTGAAGATCATGTTGAACGGTTTGGATCGACGATTTGAAATTTCAAAATGTAGAAAATAATTGTTGTAACTTTGTTGTATAACTTGTTTCCTCCTCATGTGTATATATATATATAGTCAAGCTTAGATTTGTGTACATTAATTTGATTATACGAGCATGCCTGCCGGATTTTTAAAACACAAGATTGTACATTTGTACTTGTACCGGAGGGGCTTGTTGTACATTCAGTAGTTTTCAGATTTTATGTGAACATTCAATTAATATATATGTTCAAACAAGCAGCATACGTACAAATCTGCCTCCCGGGCCCCCGGCTCTCCAAGTCCAAGCTCGAACAGTCACGTTCGGTTCAATACAAAAGGCTGCCTAGTAAGCGCCACTTAAGATCCTGAACTGCATTTGTCCCATTCCAATTTACTAGAATTAATATCCTCTGTGGCGGATATGGTTCCCAACATCCTGTAGCATATCGCTGCATCACCAACTCTAAACCTAGAGTGAAGTTATACACGATTCGGGATATTGGCGGGAGGTGTAAATAATCTACTCTATTAAATCAACTCGTTTGGTCGAATTAGAGGCGAGCCCGTTTAAGTCTCTACCCGGTCCAAACCTCCGTTATCCAGTCAAACTCAAACACAGTTGGGTTGGGACTTGGGAGGGACTAGGAACCGAGTCAACATCGTCTGTATTAATTAACAAAAAGCATCTTTTGAGTTAATATATCTCAGCCGTCTGATTTTAAACGGAATCAATCCGGCCACAGCTTATAATTCTGGAGATCTTTAATATTAGTGTAGATCTAATCTGTATGAATTTTAAAGTGAATCGGACGGTCCAAATACATTTAACTCTAAATATTTTTTTTTTTGAGTTATTGCATAGGATACGAATTCCTAGGAACCAGACCCGACCAATGACCAATCCGATCGCAGCCATTCCTTCGCTTTTTAAGCTTTTTTCCCACCACATAACTCATTCATAACCACCGCGATTCGATTCGAAACCCTGCGCTTCCCATCCCTTCTATCTCTCCGCGTACCCAAATCGTACACCTACTTCTCTGCATGTGTCAGAATCCTCTTCATTTTCAATGCTCATTGGTCAAGCACATTAAACACTACTACACTATCCCAGTTACCTTTTTTTTTTTTTTTTTATTATTCAATCCCATTGTTCATGATATTGTACAATAGCAAAAATGAAAAATTATAATACAATATTATGACAATATGAAATTATAACATATTTACTCTTAGTCAATGTATAATTTGTCAAACACAAGCCACTTTTCCATTTATAAATCAACTAATTTAACCAAATAATTACATAATATGTTTTAAATACACAATCATAGTTATTTACCGGTGAGGTTTTATTAGAGAATAATAAGGATTATTTAATCGGTTTAATTGCATTTATAAAATAAAATTGAGTATTAAGTAATGAATACGTAGAAGAAATATACAGAGTAGATGAGAAGATTGAATACATTGTATGTATAAGAGAAGGCGTTGCTATTTATAATTGAAGTGGAGCAGAGACCAGAGAGCGAGCCCCAGTCGAAAGCGACAAGACTGGAAAGAGAATTTGGAGAGAGAGAGGGGAGGCGGTGGTTCCGGCAGCCGTGCTTAGCGAACGCTCTCTTCTCTTCTCTTCTCTTCTCCGTTCTTCTCCCTTCTTTGAGGAGAGAAATACAAAACAAACTCTCAAAGACGTAGTAAGCCTCTCTTCTCTAATCAAATCAATCTCTCTTCTCTTCCAATAATAAGATCTCCACTCCATCTCTTCCCATTCTGATCCGATTAGACCTTTCTTTCCTTTAATCGTTTATTTCTACAAATCGAGTATATTTCGTAATGTATTCGAATGAATACTAATGTTTGTTTCTCTTTCTCTGTTGTCGATGTAGGGAAATCTCTATCATCGGCGTTGAATGGACCAGGTTTGTGTCTATGCGATCCATTTATTACTCTTTTATCTTCTATCTCGCTAAATAGGTTTCCTTTATGATTGATTTAGTACGAGAAAGTAGAGAAGATCGGAGAGGGGACATATGGCGTGGTCTACAAAGCGCGTGATAAGCTCACTAACGAGACGATCGCTTTGAAGAAGATCCGATTGGAGCAGGAGGATGAAGGTGTTCCTAGCACAGCCATCAGAGAAATCTCTCTTCTTAAGGAAATGCAACATGGCAATATAGTCAGGTTTTTGATTTGCTTTTCTCTTTCTCATCTCCAGATTTAGACAATTACTACTGGATATATAATGTTGCTAACTGTTGATTGATTAATAACTTACTGTGGCATCACTTGCTATTGTTAGATGTTGACTTAATGCATTCTGTTTGTCAATTGTAAAAAAATTTCCCCTCTTTACATAATGTATGTCTGTGATAGGGTTGAGATGCAATATGTCTATTTTGTATAATTCCTTTGAGTAATTATAGCAGACAATAGGCAATAACTAGAACAAACTTCTTAGCTCAGAAAAGCAAGTATTTTATTGTATAGGCAATTAACAACTCTACTGTCGATTGTTTTGTTAAAGTAGTCTATGGTTAACTAAAATGTACGGTTATATTGTCATGCATAGGTTGCAAGATGTGGTTCACAGTGAGAAGCGCATTTATCTGGTTTTTGAGTATCTCGACCTGGACCTTAAGAAGTACATGGATTCATGTCCTGAACTAGCTAAGAACCCTCGCCTGATTAAGGTCAAGACTCTTTGCATCATCACATTTTCTCTAATTATTTGTTCTATCTATATGTCTCTGTGAATTCTCTGTTGCAAACTTAGCAGCAAACTGTTCAGTTCTTCCAGGAAAGCATATTTTGTGGGGAGGATAAAACTTGTTGCTTTAGTTATGGGATTTGACTGATTAATTTCTTCCACTAGTGTGTAAATAACAAAATGTAAACAGCATAAAGATAACATAAAATGTAGAGCTTCAGAAAAGAAGACTTAGTAAAGACACTAGTGTGTCGATGTCATTTAAATGGTGTTGTTTTTGGTGTCAGACATACCTATATCAGATTTTGAGGGGAGTGGCATACTGCCACTCTCATAGAGTGCTTCATCGGGACTTGAAACCTCAGAATTTACTGATTGATCGCCGCACTAATTCTCTCAAGCTGGCCGACTTTGGCCTGGCCCGTGCCTTTGGCCTTCCTGTTCGTACCTTTACCCATGAGGTATCTATCTCTATTTCTTAATCCAACAATTTTGCATATTCTTAAAATATTTATTTAGCATAATTCATCATGAAAATGAATTATATGTAAAATAACATTAATTTTAGTGTTTATGGGGGCTATGATTGCTCGTTTCATGTGAACTTGAAAGAATTTTGATTGTAGCTCTTAATTTGAAGAAGAATATTACCCTTAGAAAGATCATATTGGCCCCCGTATCATAATTCTCTCTCTGATGTGTGACCACTGGCTGAAAGGTGAAGAAAGAGAGTTTAAATAAAATAATGGATTGAATGTCAGGTGGTGACGCTGTGGTACAGAGCACCAGAAATTCTGCTCGGGGCACGTCAGTACTCAACCCCTGTTGATGTGTGGTCGGTGGGTTGCATCTTTGCGGAGATGGTAAACCAGCGCCCCCTTTTTCCTGGTGATTCTGAGATTGATGAGTTATTTAAGATTTTCAGGTCTCAATCTATACTATTTCTTCATTATTCTCTATCACTACCTACTCAAATATATATGGTTGAGGTAATAAGAAGTATCATAATGACTGACTGTACCATGTTTTTAAGGGTAATGGGCACTCCAAATGAAGAGACATGGCCTGGAGTTACTGCACTGCCTGATTTCAAGTCTGCATTTCCTAAGTGGCCTTCTAAGGTACTAAAAAAGATAAACACCTTAATTTACCAGCATTTAAACCATTCTACCTTTTATTTTAATTTGCATACAGCCCCTTGAATTTGAAACCAGACATGTGTTACAAAATGTAGCCACAAAGTTGTTGTCCCTCAATTAGCATCAAACATTATTTAAGATTGCAAAACAAACTCGCCTGCTATTGTTGATATATGACGAACTTCAGTTTACCTATGAGTGGTCTGGGTTCACCTGTGGTTCAAATGTTGTTCTTTGGGTCGGTTATAATTGCACAAGGAGTTCCCATACTTGGTAAGAATCACAATGAAAATAAGGTTTTGTCATTACAAGTTGATATGTTTGGGAATGCTTTTGTAGGATCTGGCAACAGTTGTTCCGAATCTTGAACCAACCGGACTTGATCTTCTCTCTGTAAGTTCAGCCTTTCAATTTCTCTTCTAATATGTATTTATAACAATATTAGGGGAGTTAGACAATATCCTTGTGACTGATGTATCCTGATTTGTAATTGTTGCTTATAAAATTAACAGAAAATGCTTCGTCTGGAACCAAGTAAGAGAATCACTGCTCGACAAGCTCTGGAGGACGAGTATTTTAAGGACATTGAGCTGGTACCTTGACTTTTCTATAATACCCCCTCTTGTATAGTTTCTGAGTTGCTATTTTTTGTGTGATCTTCACATTGTTATTTCTGTTTTTCATGAAGATGATGGTTTTGTAATCTTAGTTTTTTCTCTATTTTATTCAGTTGCTTTTTAGTTAATGAGACATCTGTTGTTTAGCAAGTACTTCTTGTGCGAAATATTCACTGGCATCCTCTATCACTTTGTTGGGTTGATATATTTTTTCTCAAGTAAATTTTGCTGTCAACTATCTTTGGTAAATAAGATTTTAGTGGCTACTAATAAAGTCGCGAATTGAGGTTATCTGTTGTCATAGAGAATGCTAAATCTGCCTGTCTACTATGTTTAGTATCACTGTATACTGGTAAATAAAAGTAGCTTTACGTGTTTTTATGATTTTCCAAAAATATTTCATGTTTCAGTAAATTTGTTTGAAATTATTTGGTAAATGTAAAATATCTCCTCTGTTGATGTACTGTTCGGAAAAATTTCAGTAAATTTGTTTGAAATTATTTGGTAAATGTAAAATGTCTCCTCTATTATGATTTTATTTTAATAAGGATTTCACAAATTAGGTCGAATAAATTAGATTTGAACCTTTCAACCAAAAAAGAAAAGAAAAGAAAGGATTGAGCATAAAAGAGATAGAACAACACTGCAAGCTACTACTATCACAAAAAAAAAATGCTTAATAAACTGACTCGGGAGTGAAGCGCTAACCAGTTTCCAGTACCAAGTTTACAATAAAGGCACATGTGATGTGAATACATTAAAAACCCATTAGCTATCTATAGGGTCAAAAACCAACAATAACACAACAAAAAAAGGTACACCAAAATAAGCTGCAACCACTTTAACCATCCAACTGGGAAAAGGGTAAATACAGTCAAAAATCA
Organism: Carex parvula; assembly: GCA_025461045.1. Lineage (NCBI taxonomy): Eukaryota > Viridiplantae > Streptophyta > Magnoliopsida > Poales > Cyperaceae > Carex > Carex parvula. The sequence goes on along the minus strand of JAJGRW010000963.1, from coordinate 202,830 downwards.
AAGGAAAACTATCAACAGGTGTGAAAGATTTCACATATCTGACAAATGAGCTTTGCAAAAAGAAAGCTGATTTACTGAAACGCCCCTATTTAGTTTTCTTCATGAGAGCTGAGGTGCGTAACTCAGCATCTTCCTTGACAAAGCTCCACCAGAGATAAGAGAGAGGTATTGCTAACAGTAGACAGAAAGCATGTGCATCAGCATATCCCATGTATGGTGGAAAGTCATATATTTCCAATATAATAGCAATGATGCCTCCAATTGTGATCATCCAAAGTTTTGCACTTGACGGATGCCGGGTCATGGACCCCCAAATGGCCCAAATTAGCAATTGGGCTGTGCCCATTGCAATGCAAACCTTCATATTCAAGCCTATGGAATAAAAGTTATAAATATAGTGAAAAATAATTAGATTTATTATTCATCTAAGACATCAAGATACTTGTGCTTTAGAAAGAGAGAGAGAGAGAGAGAGAGAGAGAGAGAGAGAGATGCTCACTGTAATCAAGTTGGTAAAAATTGAGATAAAGTATGTGAGTGGTCAAAAAGGCCAATAAAGGAGCAGCAACCATAACTCTCGAAGCTTCAACTCTCACATTAAAAGCTCGTATTATGGTCACAATTAGTGAAAAACCTAGTAATGCCACCGCAGATGAATAGTATGACTTCTCTGTCCAATCAGCATACCTTCAACAACAAAACCAATCATGTCAGAAACAGCCTTCAAATATGTAAAAATTGAAGGCTTAAATATGATGATAATGATAATAAGAGGCCAATAAACACCTCTTAACTACACCATATATGTACAAATTCATTGTGTGGACCATATCTCTTTGCTTTAAGCCATCTTATTATACAAGAGAAGCAATCAGTCGAGTTCCCCATTGTCTTATTAGAAAGGGGAAAAATGAGAAAAATTTTAACTCACATAAACTGTGAAACATCTCAAGTGTCAACAATCTTACCGTCTTTCGTAAAAACTAGTTTTCTTGGCTAGTCTGCACAGTTATCTTTTCAATTACCAAAACAAAAAAAAAGACGCCTGAATGACAACCTAACTTGTATGGCTTACAGTCAATTTATCTGTAAATTAGATTTCTATTATTATCACTTTTGTTTTCAGCGAAAGAATGGGTTTTTTTGTGCAGAATAATAATTAACCTGCTATGGTAAATGGAGCTCCAAAACCAAGCATTCATGGAGAAGATCCCGTAAATATGCCACAGGCCAGTAAATTCGTAGTATGTTTTACGTGTCTCAGGCCTCAGAGGCAACTTGTAATGAACCAGAAGAAAAAACGATAGCCACCCATTGAATTGCATTAAGAGTGTCAGAGCAGACAGAATGGCAGACAGCGGTTCCTGTACAAAAAGGAAAGAAGAAAAATATATAAGCTATTTGGCCAGGGAAGAAACCTATTAGACACCTGATTTAAATAATTAAGTGGATATTATTAGACTTAATTTAATGCATCTGTTGTAAATTCATACTTGGATGTTGAGGAAGTCTTATTATTTTTCTAATAGTGTATTTTTGCCAAGTCAACCAGTTGAGTAGAGATCAAAACAAATAGCTAGGTTCACAGCTCAAATGATATTATTCATCAGAAATAATTTATTGATTCATGTGTTACATATTCTTCCATGTCCATCTCAAAAAAGCTTAAATCCAATTTATTTAAATCCGAGACTTTCAAGGATTTTTCCAGACTACATCAAAGTCTAATCCAAACTCCTGTTGTAAACCAAACCCTCCATTTGGGTGCCAGTATCCTACTGTCATTGGTAATAAGTTGCTTTTCATTGTTAGAGTCATTATTTTTGCTTTAACTAAACGGTTTAAAGGCTTATTGAAAGCCTCGCTTGAAATTAATTGACTCGTGTATCAGAAAATTAGACGATAAGGCCATGTTCCAAGGACCCTCATGGATCCCTCATGGGGACATGAATAGACCAGGATTCGGACCCCCTTCAAGGGACAATCCGAGATCAATACGAAGGGCCCGAGATTTTGGTTAGCAACTAAGCCCAGTAAGGCTTCACAAGGCCTCATCCAACATGAGTCCAGCCCGGACCCGACTTATAGTCACCGTCCCCGCGTCCATATAGGGCAGGTGCGGTTTAGTGACCGCCAAACTATGCGGACGTAACCGCCCTTATGCGAGAATAACCACCTCTATGCGAGTATAACCGCTCCTATGCAATTTCTCCTAACTGCTCTGATCGCAAATGGCGGTTAGGGGACGACCTATTTAAGGCAAGACGCCCCATTGAATAGGGGCGAATTTTTGCCTACCTAAAGCGAGATATCATACAGGTTACAGTCCGAATATCTCATACCCACAACCATTTCCACTTCTAGAAACGACTTCACCGATCTCGGCCTGCCACCCCGAGACAGGACGAGCCCAACCCGAGACAGGACGAGCCCAACCCAGTTACTTTTCTCACATACGACATAATCTCTCCGAGATAAGACGTATCAACCTACCGTGGGCCCTCCTTACTTCCCTGAGACAACTAGATGACTTCACTTCAGCAAGAATAACAGAGACAAGAGTCGAGTGCTAGCACTCCCCTTACACTCGAGGGATCAATAATAACCCCCAACAGGAGAATAGCGTTCAACCTCCTTTAAGCATGCCACAAGGTGTGCATTTGGGGATGCCCACAGGGGAAACTCCTACGAAGAATCCTACCCATCTCGGAGCGACATTCTCTAGTTCGGCAATCTGACCACGTGGTCCTACTCGAAATGCAGTAGCTCGGCCTCTCGTCGCCGAACAGACTCACCCTGTTAGTCAGTATCGACCACTTGTTATGCCGCACCAGACCCCGCAAGTTTATTCATATCTTTATGCTTACCTTTACTCACCATATGACTACCAGTACCCGCAATATGCGTATTACACTCCCCCAGGATACCTTGCTCAAGGAGGGGATCCAAGAACTTCAGGTGCCGCAGTGATTACTTGCCGTCTTTCCCCGCAGCTTCTGCCGCAACTGGTAACTCAGAACCCTCCTCATAATGCTCCTCTTGAAGGACCAGTGCCTGAGAGACCAGTCCCTGAGCATTTTTTAACCGGCTCCGAAGGGGCTAGCTCCTGAAAACCTTTTTCGCGGGAGACGACATGATGACATACCAGTGAGAAATCTGGACCCCGAGTTCGTTGTCATTCGCACTATAAACAACAGAGATTATTCTGATACGCTGGAGCCAAAAAGCATAGCTCAGGGTAACCCGATTCGCGAAGAACATTCCGCAAGAAGGGGACCGGAGGAGGGTCAAGAAGAAAGGCGGGAACAATCTCCCGAGCAGGAACGAGTTAGTAGGAGGAGACGTGATCCTTCCCTCAAAAGGAGCACGGCTCTATACAAAGGGAGCGGGAAAGGGCTTCCCAGTCGAAGGTCTTGTTCCAGCCGAGAGTTAGAAAAAACCCAGCATAGGGGCCGGGAGAGAACCCGCCAAGAAAAAGACAGCTTAGGCTCTGGTGATAGCTGCGAGAAAGTTGAGGCCTTACTTTCAATCTCATCCCATTAAGGTGTATACCGAAGTGCCATTAAAGAAGACTTTTGTGAATTTTGATTTCTCGGATCGCCTATTAGCTTGGGCACTTGAGCTGTCTGACTTCGACATCTCATTCCATCCACAAAATGCTTTGAAGTCACAAATTTGCCGACTTCATTGCCGAGTATTCAGGAGCTCCAACAGGATCAAACAGCAAGTGGATGTTATATGTTGATGGTGCCTCCTCGTTACAGGGGCCGGAGTGTCATTAATTAGTCCACAAGGAGAAACATTAAACTATGTACTCCACTTCCAGTTCCCCGTGACCAATAAATGGCCGAGTATGAAGCTATGATCGCCGGAGTTAAGCTGGCCAAGGAGCTGGGAGCTCGGGAGGTTCACCTACATAGGGACTCCAAGTTGGCGGTCAAGCAGATCAACGAAGAATACAGAGTGATGGATGACAGATTGAGAAAATATCGCGAACAATTCCAATTCCTTAAATGACAGTTCGACAAAGTAGCCATTGAGCACGTTTCGCGCAACAAGAACTGACAGGCCGATTCTTTATCGAAGTTGGGAGCCGCCGAGAACATCGACAAAGAGCGGCCTGTGATCCTTATGGATATCCCTGAATCGAGCATTGCCATGAACGTTATTGAAATGTTTGCAATTGATGAGCCAGGGAACCTATGGTATACACCGATATGGAACTTCCTCAATACCGAAATTTTGCCCGAAGACCAACTAGAGGCCCGATGTTTGAAGAAAATAGCTCCCCTATACTTTATCTTTAACAATCAGCTTTACAAAAGGGGTTATGTCGGACCTTGGCTCAAATGTGTCCGCGAGCTGTTGAACTCGAGTTGTTGAACTCGAGCTATTGAACTCGAGTTTATTATCGAGGCTATAAAGAAGGCTCGCGTACGAAAAATGGAATACCAGAGTAGAGTTAAACATGTCTTCAATAAGAATGTCTCACCTCGAGACTTTCAGCCAGACGACCTAGTCCTTAAGAAAGTGGAAGCAATAGGCAAGCATGTCAGAAAGCTCGAGCCCAACTGAGAAGGCACTTTTAAAGTCCTACGTACTCGTGGCAGAGGGGCATACAAGCTCGAGGATACGCAAGGAAACACGCTTCCAAGGCCATGGAATGTCGGACAACTCCGTCGATTCTATGCTTAAGATCGAGGTTCGCTCATCTTCAAGGTTCTTTCCAGTTATTGGTATATAAACTTTGGTAAAGTTTTCAGATTTTTATCTTTCGGCCAGCACGGGTATGCCTGTTTGCTTTGTCTACCTAACGACGTCGAATTTTATTCAATCATAAGATAGACAAAACAAGGCTTGTCTACAAAACGATGTCGATTTCATTCGATCACGCACTGATTAGCCTTGACCTTGAGAAAAATTTGCGATAAATGACCAGTACAAATAATGTTGCGAAATTGTACTCGGGAGCTATCTAATTTGTCTAATACCGAGATGCCACATTACTCGAGGACTGTTCGACTTACCCAACCCGAGATAAAATTGTCTTCTTTACTTAAGCAATCAAGTCGAAAGCATCAAACTGACGTATTTCGGCTTCAGGGGCTAATGATAGGGCCATGTTCCAAGGGCCCTCACGGATCCATCACAGGCCATGAATAGACCGGAGTTCGGACCCCCTTCAAGGGCCAACCCGAGATCGATACGAAAAGCCCGGGATCTGTTAGCAACTAAGCCCAGTAAGGCCCCAAAAGGCCTCGTCCAACACAAATCCAGCCCGGACCCGACTTACAGTCACCGCCCTCACGTCCGTACAGGGCGGGTGCGGTTTAGTGACCGCCAAACTATGCAGACGTAACCACCCTTATGCGAGAATAACCGCCTCCATGCGGGCGTAACCGCTCCTATGCGATTTCCCCTAACCGCTCTGACAACGCAGAATGGCGGTTAGGAGAGACGACCTATTTAAGGCAAGAGGCTCCATTGAATAGGAGTCGAATTTTTGTCTACCTAAAGCGAGATATCATACATGCTAGAGTCCGAATATCTCATAACCACAATCATCCCACTTCGGAAACCGACTTCACCGATCTCGATCTACCACCCCGAGGTAGGACGAGCTCAACCCAGTTATTTCTTACATACGACCTCATCTCCCGAAATAAGACTTATTAGATAGCAAGTATTAAAAAATAACCTGAAAAACAGAAGCACGCTTAAAAAGCCATTTGCCATGATACTTAACAGGTTCAAGCCCGAGGTCTCCTCTCTCCTTTTCGCGTTGCATCATACACTGGTACCGGCACTCACTCTTGCAATTCCATTCTTTCCATTGCACGTACAGTGGCTCTTGTTTGTACCAGGGTTCATCTGAGGGAAAATTATCTGACGATGCCTTGCAATGCTTCACTGAACTTTCTTTCAAAGCTCCTGTCTTTTCACATTGGTCAATACATTCTCTGCCAAACAAACACATTGGAATGGAATTATGGAACTGAACTGATATAGTAGCTAAAATGGCAACATACTATGTTGTGTTTCAGTAAGTGAAACAATTAATACAATCAATTTTCAGGGACCTGTCTGCATTAATTACAATATCAGATAGATATAAACAGTGAAATTCCAAATTAACTGTTAATAATTCCCACATCTTAAATTTGTGGAATGAACAGATTGGAACAAAAGCAGTAGAAACTAAATTACAAGGACGATATTGAAAAAAAAAACATAAAAATGGAATCGAGAAAGGTGAAAGCATACATATAAAGAGGATCGGCATCTCCTTGGGTAGCGTGTACAACTCCGATAAGCACAAGACCCAAAGCTGTGAGTAGAAGAAACAACGCCAAAGTTCGTCCCATGGATGAATGGATCCAATTCCAATTCAGTTTTAGTCAAACCAAAACTAGTCAAGTCAGCAATCAAAATCCATGGAAGAAGAGCAGCAGGAATCAATCGCATAAATCAAATCTCCGTATAAAAAAAGGAGAAGTCAATTTGAATGAATGGATTGATTGATTGGACCCGAAAACAGAGAAATGGAAGAGAGGGATAGGGCAGGTGTTCTTTTGTTTTCCTCCTCGGATGAGAGAGAATGAGAGAATGAGGTTAATTTGTTTCTCTGGCTGAGGCTGTGCTGTGCTGGCTGCTCTGGTTTTCTTATTTGAGCACCACGCGGCACGCAAATCGTGGAGACTTCTTTATTCTTTTCTCCTCCTCTTCTGTTAACTCTACTATCTGTCTTTACACACTTTGTACGGGTCAATATTTTAACAGAGAAGCTCTGGCTCCGTACAGCGCACGGACTGTAGTATCAATTAGCGCTGCATGAAGCTGAAATTGCTATTAAATATCTTTACCCCTATGTACTGTACCCAACTTCTCTTTTATTTATTTATTTATTTATTTAACAATTTCGTACTTCGTAAATTGATTTTCATAAAATTCTGACAGAATTTCGGAGAGATCCCATATTGCTCCGTCATCGACGAATTATCGGTACCAAATTTAATGTTTAGTGTCCGTACACGAGTAAATTTTGTTTATTTCACGAAGAATGCTTAGTGAGTGTGATTTTAAATTTATTGGATTAATTGTAAACGATGAATTCAAACTATTGAAATTAAGCTATTTCGCGAGTGATGTATACACATGTAAAAAAAATTAATTTTTCTAACTCATTTAGTACAAAGTTAAACGGTAAAAAAATGAAGGTTTATGAATTATTTTAATGAATTCGAATATTTGAAAATTTTGCATGTACACACATCACTTGTGAAGTAGTCGGTTTCAATGATTTGAATTCGTTGTTTTAAACCAATATGATAATTTTGAAGTTATAAGTATCAAGATTTCTCAAAAAGCATAGTGCATGCTAGTTTTACTCTTAAAATTATATATATAGTTCATATTTCTTTTGACCAAAATAATTAATTAAGAATCGCTAATGTGTTTTTCAAAAGTAAATTTTTATGTGCCCAAAAGATTTAGTCGAAATTTTAATACGCCAAAATAATTTAATTAAGAAAAGGTTTTACAGTTTTATATGATGACACATTCTTATTTGAATTTATTCATGATATCATATAACACGAAAATTGACATGAGTCAAAGTTTGAGGATCATGAAACTGTAGTTGACATAACATTTGTATCATTTGAGTAATCATAATATATATTGATAAATATCTGATATCATTTATGAAATTAAAATGAGTTCTAATTCTATTGCAAACATGACATGATCCTACTATGTCACTTCAAAAGAGATTTAATTGGATAAATTAATTTTAGTATCATTAGACTACAATAAATGTCATGGATATAATAACCTTAAATCTAAATATCTAAATAAATTTAAATGCACGTGGAAAATGACATGTGAATTTATATCTCAACATAACATGAGAAAATTAAATTGACTAAACCAATTATAATTAATTAGATGTTTTATTTGTGGGTATTTAATCAAATAAATGGAATAGAGCAAATAGACTAATGTTGAGACCATTTTGACACATAGGCTAGTTCAATGAGTTTATTTATTGATCCATTGTTTCAAAAATTTCACTTATAGGTCTTGGGATACAAAAACTCTCTCACCCCAGGGCTGAAAAGAGAACGGAGTAGGTCCGATGTACATCGGACCTATTTTTAGGTTCAACGAGTACGATAACCGTCCGATCTAATTTAAAATTTGTGCACACGAACATTGAAACAAACACACATGAATTTTAAAATATTCTACACGAATCTTAAAACAAATCGATAGTGATTAAACCCATCGAACCAGAGTAGGTCCGATGGGCTGAAAAAGTGGTTGTCATTTCTTTCTCTTCCCTACTCTCATGTGTTGAGAAAACTCTATCAAATTCTTCTAGTAGTTAGATTGAAGAAGATGTAGTCTTTGACTTAATTTTAATTTAAGTAGTATCTTTAGCAATGAAAACTTTAATTCTCTTTTTAAATCTTTGGTATATAGTAGTTCAGGTTTCCTTGCCTGGAGCCATTAATCCTACATCTCGATTCTCTAATTCTTGAAAATCTTTGTTTGGAGACTAAAATTTGAGGCATAAAGTTTAAACAAATTAAAATTGTTAAATTAAATTCATATATAGTCAAATAATAATATCACTGTGCTTTGATGTATTTAAAAAAATGCTTTGATTCATATACAGTATTGTTAGACGATTTCCCTTTACAGTTTGAGATTACATCTCAGCTGCTTTGGAATTCGGACTAGCGCAGGGACAGTATCATCGGGCTTTGAGATTAGTGCCAATTTAAAAGAACAGTCCGGATACACTAATTGTAAAATATTCCCTTTCGGGGTAACATAGAGGATGTGAATTTGAAAGTATCTATGTTCCTGCAACAGACATTGAGTTAATGCATCTATGTTCCTGCAACAGACATTGAGTTAATGCATCTCGGCTGTCTGATTAGGATCCGAGCCAATCCGGTTCTAGGTAAGGCTCACAGAGAATCTTTAATATTCGTGCCAACACGGATTGTACAATCCGGATTCATTATGAATTAACTCAAAAACATGCGTTCTCAATAAATGACTATTACATACATCTCTTCACTGAAGGAAGATGCTTTGATTGCCTCAACAAAGGGCACATCCTCATTAAATGCAAACAAATAGTGCTGAAATATATTTTAATTAAATGTTAATATATACATTGTATTAGGAATTTATTAGAGAAAATATATTTTAATTAAATATTTGTTTTCATATGTTGGTTCAAATTTAAGTTATCATGAAATATAATAACAAATAGTGCTGAAATCTATTAGTAGATTACTATAATATTGCATTGCCTTACGAAATTGGATCTTTCGTGCCATCAAATATTCATGAGACGATGCATAAGCTTGATTATTCAAATTAATTAATTAATTAAATAATAAATTATATAGAAAATGTGCCGTGAAGTAATGCACGGCACTAATATTAAGAAAATATGTAAACAGAAAAAAAAAAAAAAAGTAACTCCAAGCTCATATTAAAATCCAACAAGTGTTTAAAGAAATAAAAAAAAAAGAGATTGAAATATATGAGGCGTTTCCAAGACCAAATGGCACAAACAAGTCCAAAGATCAGGATCACCACAAACTAATTTAATATTGCGTCCAAGCCATTATACCAAAGGAAATTAATTTATCCTTTAGAATTGGTAAAAAGGACGCCAATTTGTCAAAGGAAGAGAAACAAAGAAAGAAAGAAAGAGGTGCTCAGACAGCCAAGGGTGAGTCTTCAACTAATGGGTAAAAACCCAAATCAGAAACTCTAGTCCATAACCAAATTCATCCTCATTGCAATTCTACCGAAATTGAAAAATAAAAAATTTGAAGAGGAAAAAGAATCAAAAGAAAAAAGAGACAACCCACCAGCTGCACTTCTATTCTACCGGAGGCGCTCTTCGTTCTCCAAGGAAGGTTTGTTTATAAACTGAGAAATTAGGGTTTTCATTTGATTTAACGGGCTAGGCCCAGAGAGAGAAATCATTTTTATTTTTATTCTCTTTGTTTGATTAATAGGAGGCCCATCATTTTTCAAATTCAATACATGCTACTAGCACTGAAAATAAATCTGCTGTGATTCTCGGGGAATCACAGGATCCTGCGATCCCATCTCAACTGTTGGTCTTTCTTGAGATGCGTGCATGAAAATTTACTTTTTCAAGAATGTTTCCGAGATCTGTGCACGGAAAAGTTTGAACCGTTGATCTCGGAATTTTAGAATTCTACGATCCATCTCGGAATCGCAGCAAATTCGGACTCTACTAGCACTAGGAGAGGATTGAAAACCACAGTTACAAGATTTGTGTATAATTCGACGTATAATTCGTTTTTTTCGACGTTATTGAACCGAACTCTAAATAAAAAGTATAAAAATGTATAATACGTTTTATTCGATAATAAAACACGTATAAAACACGAGTTGACGAATTATTCGCGAAAAAAAAGCAAAAAAAAAATTAATTTTTTTTTCAAAATTTTTTTTTTGCTTCCTTGTTGTACCGAATCATTCCCGAATTATATAGCCGAATCACGAATTTCTGACCCCGTCAAACCGAACCCGAACTATTGGTTTGTCACTATGTTGAAAACTTGTAATCATTATCCCATGTTACGAAAAATTAAAGTAAAAAGATAAAAATCAAAATTTCAGTAATAATTTCTATCTTCAAATTCTTATCATCTTCACCGCAAAAAAAAGTTTTTATATATAATATATCAGTCAATTTTCTTTGAAATACATACTAAATCTCGTACTAAAAATTTAAGACATGTAGTAATAAATAAACAAAATTTGGCATCTTAAGTTTTACTTGCCACTATGTGAAAGAGTGTCAATGAAGAAGATAAATATACATATATATTATATACATTATCATGAGTCCGGCTAATATGTTTCTGTAAGCACTTCGGTCAAAATTCTTACGACTGAAATTTCAAAATTTTACATTGGAAACGTCGAATTAAGTAACTCAATAAATTGGTTATATATTGAACTTGTATATATCAATTTTTACTATTTTATAATATTTTACTATTTTTTATGATTTTTGAAAGATGATTTTTTTGGACATACCAACACCAACAATGTATCAATATGCACACAAATTTTCATTTTTTGATCGCCTGACTTGATACTAAATGATTTCAAAAAATTAAAATTTTATATGTAAATGAAACTCTCTTGAAGGAGATTGGTTTGAACGGATTTGTATTTTTCATTTGAAACTGATCAGATGTATTTTAGATTGAAAGCATATGAGTTGAAATGCTGTTAAAAACATATTAGGCGGACTCCATTATCATTGCCTTATTATTAGAATATTATTAAAGGATGTTCTTCATAATTATCAATAATATAATTTATATTATTAGTATGTACTATGTAGTTATGTACTCACAAGTATAATCATCATCGTTGTCATCGTCCTCACCATATATATATATATATATATATATAGAGTATGGCTAATGTGCTTCCTCTAGAACTTCGGCCTCGTCCTTCTGGGGACATATTTTAGTGTTTGATGTTCAAACAACAAATTCAAACCGTTAGATGTTCAATTTATATTGAAATGTACTTGGAGACCAAATTTTACATTTTTTGGAATTTTTTTACTATTTATTAAGCTACTTTGAAATTCCAGATCATATGGTCCAGACTGTTTTTACTGTTCACCCAGATCTGAAATTTTCAAAGTGGCTTAATAAATAGTAAAAAAAATTCAAAAAATGTAAAATTTGGTCTCCAAGTACATTTTAATATAGATTGAACATCTAACGGTTTGAATTTGTTGTTTGAACATCAAACACTAAGATATGCCCCCGGAAGCACGAGGCCGAAGTTCTAGAGGAAGCACATTAGCCATACTCTATATATATATATATATAATTAAAAAAAATAAAAGAATCTGAGAAGAACCGTGCTGTTTACAACCAAGTGTTATGGTCTCATGGGATGGATAAACACTGGGAAAATTGAAACCTTGGGAACTCACAAATCACAAATAAAACAAGGGGCTGATATATAATATACCGAATATATTATTCGTGGCGAAGTATTCACTAATTAATTTGTATAAATTAGTCTTTTATTTTATTTTTCCCTGAGACAGACTGTTCCGATCTTTGAATTCTGAAACTTTTATTAATACCTAAAAAAAATAGCAAATATATCCTCCTCCGTATTGATTTTTTTTTTAAATAACCTAACCGCCCCACGTTGGGGCGGTTTGCTATTTTATTTTATTTTATTGTTACAGATGTATAGCTGACTGCTCCACAGTAGGACGGTTTATTATAATTTTTTTTCCAGATGTTCACCAAACCGCCCTATAGTAGAGCGGTTTGCTATATATATATTTTAGAGATCTTAATACTTCCATCTAATCTATATATTATATGACACCTATCTTAGAGATGAGTATATATGATACATAATCAATTTAAAAAAAATATAAATGATCAACAAGAGCTAAGACGATTATTACAGATAATGATCGTTTGATCCTTTGCAAGAATCAGATTCTATGTTGTTACATTGATCAAAGTTTGTGATGGAATGTGCGGTGTCCCACAAGATTCTGTCACATTAGATTACTTCGAAGAAGCATTCTAATTTGCAATCTCAACTTGTTTTAGTCTTATAGGTCTCATAAATAATGGACACATCAAGTCATAATAAGCTGAATACCATATTGGAGCATCATATATATACTTTTTGTAAAGAGTATGACTACAAAACTACTATAATATTAGATAAAATATTAGTACTCAGCTAATTAACAACATCAGAAGAGCACTCACTTGAGATGAGACTATACAGTACTGTAAATATTAGATAAAATATTACCCTACATATAGACAGTTTCACAAGAAATTGTTTTTCTAAACAACTTAATATCTTTCAGGCCACATATTACAAGCAAAGATAGCGAAACAGTGTAGCTACGCTAATATAGCCCGAAACATCAAGTACCACCTCTCAATGAACAACACACAAAACAAATCCAAAAGAGATATTCGAACAAATTACTTCACCAGAAATAATCCTAAATTAAATGATACTTCAATTAAAAAATAATTCCCCACAATTTCTAATTCAATGACTAACACATAAACCCAAATTTAACTTGGATTAATTTAACAAAACTATATATTACCTGGATCCGTACAATATTCAATTGGCACACCTTATTGGATCCAACAGAGATCCAAACGGTGATTATGCAAATACTTGAACAGCCATCAGGCACTAATTGGAGACGTAAAATTGATAAATGCCCCACTAAACATCTCTAAAAAAATTGACAAATTCTATACACACTAAATATCTCTCAAAAAAAAATTATAGAAATCGTTCCACTATGGAACGGTTAGATTATTTTTAAGAAAAAATTCAATGCGGAGAATAATTTTGCTATTTTTTTTAGGGTATTAATAAAAATTTCGGCTTTGAATTCAAACAAATCATAAAACAAGAACAATTAAGAGGGCCAGAGACCCAAGAACAATAGGCCATGACCTTAAATATTTTATTTTATACTTTATTATCTTTGTCAAATCCAATGGGCAGCTCAATTTCCTTCTGACGGATTGCCACTCTTTTGCTTCAAACAATTCCAATTTAAGCATGGAGCCCACAAGTCAGTAGTTTCTTACAAAATATGAGGCACAGCAGTTAAGTTATATATAATTTTTTTTTTTTTTTTTGAAATCATGGATTAGAGTTCAAGCTATCTAATACACTTTCAAACATCTATGTATATTATAGAGGATTTCTCTATCTTGTGGGTTTCAAACTTATGATCTTCCATATTAGGGTCATGTGCCTTTGCCACCATAGTGACAAGATTCACGTATAATTCGTGTATAATTTGTTTTTTCGACGTTACAGAACTAAACTCCGAATAAAACGCAGAAAAGCGTATAATACGTTTTATTTGCGAATAAAATGCGAAATTTTTTTTCTTTTTTTTTGCTTCTTTGTTGTATCAAATCATTCTCAAATTATATCCGAATTATATCTGAATCACGAATTTTTAACCTCATCAAACTGAACCCGAACTATTAATTTGTCACTATGTTTGCCACTAGACCAAAGTCAAGTTCTTGTTATATATAGAATTATAGATACAGTTGACCTAAAAATTGATGAATGCTTTCACCACGTTTAACGCGACAACAGCGGATCTCAAGAATCAAAACCACCATAACACTTTTTAAATTTAAATAATTAAATTTACATATCGGCAGCAAAAGTGGATCATTTTAAAGTACAGAACAAGAAAACCTGTGCAAGTTTGACATGTGGCTGTTTTAAATTGGCCTAGGGTTTTTAAAAAATACTTGTTTTTTATTTAACACAACCATTCTAAGACTTTAACTTTACTTAATTAACACATACTTTCTATGAGTGAGTCTATGGTACTATGCATAGCACGGATTGGTCCGTACTACGGATTAATATTTTCATTTTTAAAATTTTAACGGTCGATCCGAACCGTTCAACATGATTTCTATATGAGAATATATTTGTGGGCTAAATTTTCTATTTTTTAGAATTTTTTTACTATTTTTTTTAGATAGTTAGAAAATCACTGTTTTTGGATGGTTCAGAATTTTCAGATCAAGTGATTTTCTATGTATCTTAAAATATAGTAAAAAATTCAAAAAAATATAAAATTTAGTCTGCAAGTACATATTCACGTGGATATCACGTTGAACGGTTCCGATCGACCATTAGGGTTTTCAAAATGAAAATATAGCTCCGTAGCACGGACTAATCGGTGCTATGTATAGTACCATAGACTCACTCTACTTTCTATTATGAAAAGAATATTGGGTGCATGCCTCTTTATTTATTATATGGTTTGAGCCATTGGTAATTAATTTTTGGATCATATAAATTTCTCTAATTTCAAAGTACTTAGATTGTTATATTAAAAAAAAATTCCTTAGATTTGAAAAGTGGGTCACCTAATATACTCCAAATCCAAGTTTCATAGATCCATTGAACACCCCTGGTCCGGTCTTGGTTTTAATTATTAATTTGTTGTACAAATTAAATTCCCTCCTGCTAATCCACTAACCAGTCAGCAGTCTAATTAAGCTTTCTTTCTTTATAAAGAAACCTCATATTCAAAACCACAACAAGACCACTCGATCCGGTTCTTATGTGACCTCATCTCTGTATACAAACATTAATTATTATCACCAAGGATAAGGAAGGTCCTTGTATTAATTTTCAAACTCTAGGGAATATAATATATATATAGAGTAGAAATAGAATGTTCTTAAGTTCACCAAGTTTTTTTGTGAACTCAACTCTAAAATCTATTAGATTGGCTTCAAACGATGAATCTAAACTGTCGAAACTCATCTACCTTACGAGTGATGCGTCTACATACGGAAAATTTTAATTTACGAATTAAATTTGTACAGAGTGAAGTGGTAAAAGACGGAGTAGGTCTGATGCCCATCGAACCTACTTTTAGGTTCAACAAGCATGATGACCGTCCGATCTAACTTAAATTTGTGTGCACAAAATTGAAATAGACACGCACGAATTTAAAGCGTTCTGCACGAATCTTAAAGCAAATCGACGGTGATTAAACCCATCGAATCAAAGTAGGTCCGATGCCCACCTACTCTCAAGTGTAAAATTTTATATGGTTAACATTTTTTTTTTTTATATTTGATCCTCATAACTTGAAATCTGACTCTGTTCCTAAGTATAGAAAAGTGTTCACATACTTTAGAATCACAGGAAGGCCACAAGAATCCAGATTCTGTGGTGCCAATGCCGACAGTAAGAATGAATATATAGTAGTAGATCGATGTAGATCAGTAGCAGATTGCAAGATCCGTAACGTTTGCAAAAATAAACAATTAAAATTAAAAATAAATACGAGGTATCGACAGTCTACAAACACGAAATAAATAGGTCAAATTTACTAACATCTGTTTCTATGATTCAATCATATTCATATCAGTCCGAATTAAAAATAGTTGATTTGGGTGGAATGATTCAGCCGATCGAGTACCCATTTCGTAATACCAATGAGATCGCATCGGACGGTTCAGATTAAAAAAAATTGGTCCAATTGCCCGGGATTTAAGCCACCAATCCTCCATTCCCGCGACCTTGCTCTCATCTTCCCTTTCTGCCCCTATAAATGAAAACGCACCTTCCTGTTCCTATTCCTATTCCTTCCCACTTCAGCAAAAGTCAAACCGAACCACAACCACAACCACAACCACAACCACAACCATCAATTCATCTCATCTCTAAAACCCCTTCAACCCCTTCAACCCCTTCAACGACTTAACCACACCACAACTTCACAAATTTATTAATTCCCCTTTCTACTCCTCACTCCTCTCTCATGGCTGGAGGCCTCGACAAAACAATCCTCAAAACTGCGCTTTCCATTGCCGACGCGGCATCCTGGTCATGCGCGCTAGCGCTCTTGGCACTCATCCTCATGAGCTCACTGCACGAAGGCAGGGGCCGCATGTCAGAGGTAGAGATAGAAACCACTGATGAGAGTACAATTGTGATGAAGGGAAGCAGTCTGGTTGGGCAGCGGCCGTGCGATGAAATATATGTTGTTAGTGAAGGAGAAACTCTGCATAGCATCAGTGATAAATGCGACGATCCTTTTATTGTCGAGAGGAATCCGCATATACATGATCCCGACGATGTTTTCCCGGGGCTGGTTATCATGATTACCCCTTCTTCTTCTTCTTCTTCTTCTTCTTCACCAGCTAAGTTCAAAAGCACAATTAGTTAATTAATTAATTAGAGGAGAGAACTAGTAGAGTTTTATCTTAATTAATTTCTTCTCCCTAATATATACTTTTTGTTTAATTTTGTTGCTTTTAATTTAGTATTGTCAGATAGAGAAGTGTTACTTGCTTGAAGAGGTCAAGTCACAATTAATTAAGTGCATGCATCATTAATTCAATGTGAATATCATGAATGAATTAGTACCAAGAATTAATTAGTGGAGCTTAATTATATATATATTATGCTTTTTTGTGGTGTGTGTGTTTGGATTGTTGTAAATGGATATTGGTGCGTATCATATTATCCTCCAATAAGTTTTGAGGCAGCAGTAGTTATCCTTTTACCGAAAGCTCCTTTTTAGCATTGCTATTTGTTTGCGTCATGGTCTATTATGTGGCCAAAAAGTTAGGCTTAATTCCATGACTACATGCTACAGCAAGCCTCTCAAGTCAAAGTGGGGTCAAAAGTTAATTTCACATATGCGTTACACAAAAGCATGCACAACAATTAATAACATGCTTTATTATTAACACGCAAAGCGCAAGTGTTCTGATGCATTTCAGCAAAAAAATATAATTCTTATTAATTATCTCTCCTTGTTTGGAATTTTCTATCAGAATTATAAATTACTCAAAATCAAAGTCATGCTTATTCCAATAGCGGAAAAGCAGTTCAAACAACGTTACTAAATTGACTGAACCAAAAATTAATCTTTGAATTCATTTTATTTTATGATAAATTTCTACAGTAAGAAAAAGGAAAGATGGACTGGACTGGCTGAAAGCTTTTCTGAGAAATGAATCAATGACATGTGAAGATTTCCAATGAGAGAGTCTGAGTTAAACAGACTGCTTTCCAAGGAGCATTATTAGATTCTGGAAGGGGAAAAAGGTAAAAAATGTTAGAAAGCTTTGGCAGAATAGAGAATAGAAGTAGTAAGAAACATTGAAAAGACTTGCCATAGATGACCATGACCTAACTACGCTGGCCCAATAAGGCCCACTTTCTTTCAAAGGGGAACATGTATGTTGAATGAAATGTATAATTTAGCAAAGATTTAGGTGGTGTTGCTAAATAATTATTATGTATTTTCTTTACTTTTTTGGGCTTTATTCTTCTCTCTACTGTCCAACTTTCTGATTGTATAAACTTGCATTTTATAATATATTATTATATTAAAAATATATAATACTGTTTTTGGAGAGGATGCTTTGCTAGAGCTAAGTAGCAGCTAATAAGAAATTGATATGACCTGGACCAACTATAATCAAATTGTTAAATAAATAAATAAATGTTAACTATTATTAGTTGTACTGCGTGGAGAGCTGGACTTGAAATTCATGAATGCTGTCTGAGTGTCTGGTACCAATTAAATGTTTGTTTACATAGATCGAAGCCGAGAAGTTGACTTCTTCCTTAATTGAAATCAATTAAGAAGAAATTATTATACCACCACCAGTCTTCTCATCTATCACAAGTCCTACACTACAATCAATGTGAAATATGTGAATTTCTATGATAAGGAAATGTAACTAAAATTACTATACATAGATTTTGTAACTGAATATAAGAGTCCACCATATGTAATTAAAAAGAAAAATTGTTCTCATAAACTACAACATTAATTAATTGTACATCTAATTATATGTTACTCTCCTTTTGCTGAAATTTTGATTTAGCAAAACATGTTCAGGAAAAATTCAGCTACATAATTAATGTTTTCTTACCCACTTATTACATGTCTTGCATGAAGCTACCCGTTTGGGTGATAAAGGGCAAAACAGTCAAATGCAATTTCAATGTTATTCAGAACCACTCTGGCAGCAGCTGCACAAACAGAATTGCAAACATTGATACCTATTCAGTCACAGACAGTACTCAGATCACAGGTACATGCTGATGTTAATTACAAGCACGAACAATAGACAATTTAAACAAACGGGGCTGGCCAATAGTCAACAGATGTGCTCTTTGGAAAAAATGCACAGGAATCGGTTAATCATTTGTTAAATGAGTGTTCTTTTGCGATGGCATTGTATCAAGCACTGGCAATAGATATCTCACTAGTGATGCCTGACGCACAAACAACATCCATTTTAACTTCTAGATTACCAAAGAGGAACATGTCTAATATATTAGTAACTCAATTCATCCTTTGGCGAGAGTGTTGTGCGAGAACATTCACGGAACATAACAAAGAAGAAGTTATTTGGCAGTTGCAATTCTTACAATGCAACAGCAACACACAGCAAAACGCAGCTGCAACGGTCACTTTTCTGACAAACTGAGGCAGATAAGTTCAAGAGGCTGACATGGGTGCCAGCGTACCAGAAAAGGAGATGTAAACAGCAGAACTGGTACGTGACTGGTATGGTCCGCCGGCTGGTACGAATGATCGCACACTGGTACAGAACTCATTCTATGTACTAGTAAGGAAGGCCTGTTTATACAAGTGATACAGATGTTTTGGAGATGCTTTGAACTGCACTGGGGCTCAAAGAGACCTACGAAATTGATTTTGTGGTTCTAGCTTTTAGGGACTTAGAAGCAATTTTTACATTTTGTTCTCTTTTTTATCTAATTTTATTTTCTGTTTCTTATTTTTCAGCTCAACACAGTTGAGCAAGTTGTAATTTTTATCGGTAGATACAATCTCTGTAACTACAATTATCAATTGAATGAATATGGGCATGACCCATAATTTTCTTCAAAAAAAAAATTAATTAATGTTTTCTGATAAGCTGGAACGACATTATTTCATAAGCAAACTGCTATCAGCTCATTTATTCATACAAAATAAAAGGAAAACAGAAGGGAAGAAGATGTTCCCCTGTTGCAAAATCCAAACCAACACTTTAGTACCTACATTTTGTTGTGTTGATTAGAGGTTCTACTTCAAAAAAATGATACTAATTAGAGGTCACAACTTATGCATGAGCTCAGGTAGATGTTATAGAAAGCTTAAATCCAGGTAAACAAACAGAGGCCATCTTTTTGCTGCTATAAAAAAAATAGAACCAAAAGATATCACCTCCTTTGCATGGTACGTAGTGCCGTTCCCTTTTATCTTTGTCTAGATATAAGGGGCTCTGTTCTATGAATATTTAAAGAAGATAAATTCTGCATATGAAGTAGAAACATCAAAAATATAAAGAAAGAAAAAAAGCATTGATCACAAAGAAAAGAAAATTAGTACTAAATTTTTTTATTAATGCACAAATGCAGAAACTTGAATAAGCTTCAATGCTTACTTGGGTCTAATAAAATCTTCTGAAGATTTTTGTCAGGTGTAAAATGGAATGTTCAACTTGGAGATCGGTATCTATTATTATTCTCTTCACAATTCTGAGCTTTGTAGGCTCTGGTTATTCTCAACAAGGTAGTGTTCTTAGATCTCATTTATTCCAATTACCGATATTTCTGCTTACTATACACAGTGTATTAATATTTTTTATGACAAACAGCAGAAAGGTACTCCTTTTTGAACCAAGCAGCAGAGGCGCCGATAACATCTTACTATGACTACATCATCATAGGAGGTGGTACGGCTGGGTGCCCTTTAGCAGCCACACTATCACACAATTACAAGGTGTTGTTGCTTGAGAGAGGAGACTCACCTTATAGCAACAAAAATGTTTCGAATTTGATGAATTTTCCCGACACCCTGGCGGACACCTCACCAACATCTGCCGCTCAACGGTTTGTATCCGAGGATGGGGTAATAAATTCTCGGGCCCGTGTACTAGGTGGCGGTAGCTGTCTCAATGCTGGTTTTTACACACGTGCAAGTCCGAATTATGTGAGAGAAGCCGGGTGGGACGGTAGACTTGCAAATGAATCATATGAGTGGGTAGAGAAAGTTGTAGTTTTTGAACCGACAATGCCAAAGTGGCAGACTGCTTTAAGAAACGGGCTACTTGAGGTGGGGATTACGCCTTTCAACGGGTTTACTTATGATCATGAGTTCGGGACAAAGATAGGAGGGACTATTTTTGACGGTGATGGGAACCGACATACTGCAGCAGATTTGTTAGAGTATGCGAACCCAGAAGGGTTAAACGTGCTACTTCATGCCAGAGTGTCAAAAATTCTTTTCAAGATTAAAGGTAAATTACAGTCTAGTTAATTGTTAGGCCTCTAATAAGAGCAAATTAGCAAAAATAAATTAACCACCCACTTGATATATATACAGGAAGGGTAAGGCCGAAAGCTTACGGGGTGATATTCTGGGACCAATACGGCAAAAGACACAAAGCATATCTAAACCAAGGTGCTGATAACGAGATCATTGTCTCGGCTGGAGCGCTTGGTAGCCCCCAGCTCCTGATGATGAGCGGTGTGGGCCCAAGAGATCAGCTCGAGGCATTGAACATAAGTGTAGTATTGGATCAACCGATGGTGGGCCAGGGGATGTCTGACAACCCCATGAACGCCATTTTTGTGCCTTCACCAAACCCGGTTGCTACTACTCTCATTCAAGTTGTTGGAATAACCAAGTTTGGGTGCTTCATTGAAGGTGCTAGTGGGTCCAATTTTATCATCTCCGGATCTAATTTCACCGGCGGGACACCTGGTAGAAATTTTGGCATGTTTTCTCCTCAGGTCTATATATCTCTTTTAAACACTCTTTCTTTATTAAGAAAAAGAAGGAAAACGATTAGCATAATTGCATTATGTGATGTACGGCAATTGTAATTAATGAATATATATATTCATATATATAATTATGTTATGACAGACAGGCCAGTTGGCCACGGTGCCACCAAAGGAAAGAACACCTGAGGCCATAGCGAGGGCAGTTGAAGCCATGAACAGCTTAGAGGAGTCTCATTTCCAAGGTGGCTTCATCCTCGAAAAAATAAGGGGCCCCATTTCCACGGGTTTCCTCAAACTTAAAAACCGAAACATCGACGACAACCCCTCGGTTACCTTCAATTACTTCAAAGAGCCCATAGATCTAGAGCGGTGTATAAGGGGTATCCAGACAATAGAACGAATCATCAAGTCACCCGGTTTCTCAAATTTTACTTACTCAGATGTGCAGATGGGAACTTTGCTTAATATAAGTACACATTTCCCGGTAAATACACTTCCGAGGAGTAACGAAGACACAAGGTCACCGGAGCAGTATTGTCGGGACACTGTTATGACGATATGGCATTATCACGGGGGTTGTCAGGTTGGTCAGGTGGTGGACTTGGACTATAAAGTGTTTGGAACGGATGCGCTTCGGGTTGTGGATGGTTCAACATTTAGGTTTTCTCCCGGCACAAACCCGCAAGCGACAGTAATGATGCTTGGAAGGTACCTACTCCCTTTTCTTTTCTCATCTCTATTGACTATTGTATGAATCAAGGATTGTAATTTTGCCTTTTATGAAATTTAGTTTATCTAACTACTTCCTTAATTTGCAAAATAAAAATAGGTATATGGGTGTCAGAATTCAAAATGAGAGATTGGCTAGGCAACGGGCAGCAAGGGAGACATAATTGTCGACTTCTTCCTTTGTTTGCAGGAAGAAATATTTCCATCAAAATATATGTAAAGTTTTTACAAAATATAAAGTGATTGTAATGTGTTTCACATATATATCATGAGCTAATTAAGGTCAAAATGTAAAGAAAAGTTATATAAAAAGAATCAATTCTTGTCTTTGAGTTAGTCACTAAGCAAATTAAGCAACCAAGAACAATTTTGGGTTACTTTTGCGGGTTTTGGAATACTACTGTTGATATGAGCATAACTTTGCAAGAGGGAACCAATTTGGGTCCGATGCCCGTCCGATCTGCTTTAAGATTCGCACCCGCAACTTTCGCATCTGCTTTAAAATTTGTGCACACGAATTTTAAAGTGAATTGGACGGTCCCGAAACCATCGGACCCAAATTTGAGTTCGATGGACATCAGACCCAAGCTGTTCTCATATTAATGGAACTATTTGACAAAATATGAGAATAAGAAATACAAATAAAAACTAACTGAGTATTTTCTGAGTGAGATTATGGTACTGTACATAACGCATATTGGTCCGTACCGTGGATTAATTTTTTTATTTTCAAAGTCCAAATCGTTGATCTGAACCATTCAATTTGAATTGATCACAATATGAAAATATACTTACAGATTAAAATTTTACATTTTTTAGAATTTTTTTACTATATTTTTAGATAAACAGAAAATCACTACATTTGAATGGTCTAGACTTTTTCTTCTACCTATAAAATATAGTAATTTTTTTAAAAAATATATAAAATTTGATGTACAAGTACATTTTTATTTGGAGATCATGTTGAACTGTTTAGATGGAATGTTTGGATTTCAAAATTGAAAATATTAATATATAGTACGGATCATTGTGTGCTATGCATAGTATCATATTTTTTTATAAATATGCAAAAGTTAATAATATACTTATCTCACAGTTTTATGCAAATTAAGCATGTTTACAAGAATCATCTAAAAGCCCAAAATTGGGAAGGTATAATTCAATTGGGCCATGGTGAAATAGTATCCAAAACAAGGAAGCAAAGCACATATCCCAGGTGCTTAACCACCCACCGCCGTTTAACACAGCATGTAAAATCCCTTTGGTAAACTAAAAACAAAAAGAAGGGGAAAAGACGGAGAGAGAAAGAGTGACAGAGAGAAAAAAAAAAAAAAAAGAGTTGATCGTAAATTCGTAATTTGGAATTTATAATAAATAAAATCCTTTTCGTGTGCCTCGACCTCGATCAGCTTATTTACTTCCTTCACAGCTCAGCTTTAGGCTTTAGGCTTTAGGGCATCTCCTGTTGATTCATACGTCGAGTTTTTTTAATCTCTGAATCGGCGATATCTCCGGCGGCGGCGCTTATAGGTTGTGCGAGCCGCGAGTCCGATCTTTACTCTTCCAGCTGGATTACATCGGGATTTGTTTGTTCAGGTTAGAGATTGTCTTCTCCAGATAGATATTAGATACTTTGAGCTATATGTATTTGATTGGGGATTTATTGGATTATAAGATGCATTTTTTGGGTGATTAGATTGCGGTGAACAATTGTTAAATCATACGAATAGTGGTCACTGATAAAATTTATTTTGACAAAGTAATGAGAAAGAAAGGTAACTTATCATTTAGCTAATGTATGGTCCATATGTTAATATACTTTAAGGTTCATTATTATTATATACATAATATCCCGATTTTTAATAGATCATTCTACTGTTGTAAGATTGTGTTAGATTGCTTAGGTTTATACCAGATTACACCCTTTCTTTTCCAGCTAACACATGTTCTTAATTTCTCTGAATTTTAGGTTAATTGATTAGTAATTTACCTGCAAGTCTAAATGGAAAATGCACCCAACAGTCCTGTGACATTAAACCAGAACATCTCAAATGGTGAAGACACAAACTGCCACGATCGTGTGCAAGCCACACCGAAGGAGGCATTTGTCTACAGACAAGATGTTGTCAGGTTGAACATCAAATCTGAACCACTAGGAATAGTTACTGAGGTGGCAGGGGAGTATGATTCCGATTCCAGTGTTTCTGACTTCAGTGAATCAGAGGAAGAAGAAGAACAACAAAAGACCAACAACACAGTTTCTGATGCTACTGGAGACAAAAACAATGGTGGTGGAGACAAAAACAGTGATGGTGGCACAAGTCTTAAAGAAAGTGATACAGATGACCTGGATTCACTGCCTGATGGGATGATTAGGGTTTCATGGTTAGATAACACCTTCACGACTGAAGATATCACTACTGTGACTGTTGTGGATAGGAGCTTCTTGCAAGGGGACATAGTAGCCTCTGTGTCAGATCCCACCGGCCAGCTTGGACAGGTTGTGGATGTTGATATAACAGTTGATTTGTGTACCGGGAATGGTGATATGATAAGAGCGGTGTCCTCCCGGGATCTTAGGCGGGTTACTGAATTTACTGTCGGTGATTTTGTTGTATCAGGTTGCTGGCTTGGGCGGGTTGACGAGGTCATAGATAATGTGACAGTGTTATTTGATGATGGTTCTGTTTGCAAAGTGAACCGGGCTGACCCGTTAAGGCTTAAGCCTGTGGCGAAGCCAATTGTTGAGGATACCAGCTTCCCATACTACCCCGGGCAGCGAGTGAAGGCAGTCTCATCATCTGTTTTTAAAACCTCTACATGGCTTTCGGGCTTGTGGAAAGCCAATCGATTAGAGGGTGTTGTGACGAAAGTTGAGACAGTTGCAGTAATGGTTTATTGGATTGCATCAGCATATTTGGACCATCCCAGTTGTCTATCCCGCCTGAAAAGCAAAACCCGAGGAACTTGACCTTGGTCTCTTGCTTCGCTCATTCAAACTGGCAGTTGGCTGATTGGTGCCTTCTCCATTCAGAGCCAAACCAAACATCTACACTAATAGAAATGCAAGAAAATGAGGAGCAACTAGAAAACAACCTTGAAGTTGCTGTCGGTGGCAAACCGAATGGCCATTTAAATGTTGATAATAATGCCGAAGATGGAACTCCAGATGTAGCTGCTGAGATTTTGTCTCAGTTGAAGATTTCAAAGGAACAACACCAGCAATCAGCTCACGAAAATGTGACATATCGCAAGAAATTAAGGAAAGTGTTCTTCAGGAAAGCTGACAAGAGAGCTCGCAGGAGAGAGGAGACTTTTGAGAAGGCTCTTTTTATTGTCAACACGGCTACAAAGGTCACTGTGGCATGGCAGGATGGTACAACTCAGTATGGGTTAGAGTCCACATCTTTACTTCCAATTCATAGCCCGAGTGACAATGATTTCTTTCCTGATCAGTATGTAGTTGAGCGGGCCCCGAATGAGACCGAAGAGCCACTGCTAAAGAATCGTCGTGTGGGTTTGGTCAAGAGTGTGAATGCAAGGGACAGGACTGTGTTGGTGAAATGGCTCAAGCAAGATTTCACATTTGTGGGCCAGAAAGAGTTTGAGAGTGAGGTGGTGAGTGCATATGAGCTGGAAATGCACCCTGATTTTGATTATTGCTTTGGGGATGTTGTTGTTCGGCTTCCACCGGTTTCTAATCCAACCGAATCTAGCAATGCTGAAAATGGAAGCTCTACCGAAACAAAGGAGGAGTATCAGGATGCAAGTGGTAGCCCGTGCGAAATGGACATGGATGGTGATGAGGCAAATGAGACGGCAGATAGCACATGCAAGAGACACTTACAAAGTAGTGAGGCTGACAAGGACGAAACTGTGGTGAATCTATCATGGGTGGGAAACATTATTGGCTTCTCTGATGGTGACATTGAAGTAATGTGGGGTGATAGGACAGTATCAAAGGTATCAGCTTTTATTAAGAGTTGTTTTTTATTAGAATGCATGGAGGTAGTTAGCTTTGTCTCATATTTAATGTATGTGCTATTTTAGGTGGGCCCCAATGAGGTATATGTGGTAGGCCGGGATGACGAAGAATCCTTTGATGGGGAGAGTGATGAGGGCGCAAGCTGGGAAACTGTTGATGATAATGAAATGGATACACTCAACAACACCATGGAGGTAAACACCACTTTGACTTTTGAACTTCATTCAAAATGCCCTTAGTTTTATTCAATTGTATGGTTATCCTAAAGATCATTCTACTCTTTGCCATAAGAAGGTTTGAGTTTTCTTTGATACGCTATTCTATCTAGATCAATAATTTTCTGTAATTTTATCTGTTCAAATTGGCTGCGAACTGAAGTTATGTCTGTGGCTTAGCTTTAAAGAACAGGTCATGTTTGGTTGTGGAGTAAAGTTAATGAGGATTAAATGGCTTACTCCATCTTACTCCACATATTTTACATCTCGTTTGGTAGTTTAACTCATGGCTTAAATTAATCCACCTAGAGGAGTTAGGTGTTGAAAAATGAGCCTCTGCCTATGACACTGGGCCAGCAGGGGCTCTGCAGGTGGAGTAAGTTAATCCACCTGGAGAGGTGGATTAACTTACTCCGGATTAACTCGCATCTTACTCCAGCTTACTCCTCGTTTGGCTACTTAAGTGTGGAGTAAGGGGTTTACCCCACCTCTTACTCCACAACCAAACATGGCCTATGGTATTGCACGGAGGGGATTTCTATATTTAACTCCTTGTTAATGCTTGTTGTTGATTGGGATTATTTAATAATAGCCTGTGTTAAGTTTGAGTTATCATTATCCATCTTTTTTTTTTTCGCATCATTGATTTATATTGTCATTCCAAATATATGTTGGCTCCTGCTGTCTTTATGATATCTCCCTGTACGAGCCGTATTCACTTATCTATTCTTCGCTCATTACCAGGAACAGAATAGTGCACAGAACAATGAAGAAAATACGTCAGAAAAGGACAATGATAATGTGTCTCATTACCTAGAAGAAAACAATGCCCCTCAAGCACGGGCTGGGCCCCTCGCTGTGCCACTGGCGGCTATTGGTTATGTTGCACGTTTTGCCACAGGGTTATTCTCTCGGGGCAAGAAACATCCAAATTCTGAATCTGAGGATGGTGCTGAGGCATCAGAGATAACTGGCAGTGAAGATTCTGAGAAAGAAGATTCGGTAGTTGAAGGTGATGTCAGGGATAATGCTGATGTGGTGGTTGATCCTTCACATGCTGATGCTGCTACAACTATTGGTGATGCTCAGGGATTTAACCACTTTGATATCATGCAGAGTCCCTTGGATCATCATTTCCTGGACAGCAATGGGAGGGTGGGTCATGATTTCTTTGTTATCACTGTGATTTGGATCAAAGGTAGCCATACTTGGTTGCCAGTCAATTCTGGTGCTGTATATTTCACTGTGAACTTACCTCATCCATCCCCATTCTTGGTTTTCAGTACCATCTTATATGACGCTATATCTCGGTTTTTAGTGTGTAGTTTAATTTGCCAGAACAGAGGGAAATTACTGATTGAGACCACTGTTGGCTAGGCAATGTCTCTGCCAGGTCCTGTACCAGTAAACCGATCATGTTTTGTACTAAGTAGCTGAAGATAATTCAACTACTCATAGTTGCAGGTTCCGTATTCTTGCGAAAAAGTTCTTGAATCTATTCAATTACTTCAACTTTGTTTATAAGGGGTTTGTATTTGCAGGGCGGCACTACTGGTGGCAAGAAGTGGGTCAGGAAAGTCCAGCAGGAATGGAATATTCTTGAAAAGAATCTACCAGGTGTTTAATATATTCTCTACCATAACAGCACCTTGTTCTTTCAGCTATAATTGTACTAGGAAAGTGTGTTGAAGGTGTAATTTTTTTATTATCGGTTGCAGATGATATATATGTACGGGTATTTGAAGACCGCATGGATTTGGTACGGGCTGTGATAGTTGGTGTGCCTGGAACACCTTACCAAGACGGACTTTTCTTCTTTGACTTTCTCCTGCCATATGACTACCCTCAAGTCCCACCTGTAAGCCATTCTACTAATTTTTTTATTAAAAAAAAGGATGGTTGGGTTCTACTTGTGGCAAGGCCTCTCTATTCACTGCATTGTCATGCTGTTTTTTCCCTTTCCCTGTTTTCAATTGTTGATTCTTTATTCTTCTTTTTCATTTATGTTACTTGATAAGATATGTTGTCCATGTCAGGAGCTTGGTTTTGGCAAATGAAACTGACATGCAAGCCAAAATATATAGTTAATGCAGTCTTTCCTTGTTTGCTTAGCAAGTTGAGGTTAATTGAAACTATCTGATTTTCTGAAACAGTCAAATGAACATCTTTCTGTATTAAACAATACTTCACATATCTATCAATTTAGCATTGCAATATTTGTTCTCTACAACTTCCAAGTAGAGCATGATACTAATTCTTAATCTGAACAACTAATTGAGATACATGTTTACATAATTTTCACCAAAATTTCAATTGTTTCCTTCTCTGGGAAAATGTACTTTCTCTTATTTCAAATTAACCTTTTTATAATGCTTTATATATATATTTTAACCTGGAAAAACCTGACAGACGGCTTACTACCACTCGGGCGGGCTGCGACTGAACCCCAACTTGTACACAGATGGGAAAGTTTGCCTGAGCTTGTTGAACACATGGACAGGCAAGGGGAATGAGGTGTGGGACCCATCTACTTCAACCATTTTGCAGGTGCTTGTATCAATCCAGGGCCTTGTTCTAAATGAGAAGCCGTACTTTAATGAGGCTGGATATGAGAAGCAGGTGGGGACCATAGAAGGGGAGAAGAATGTCTTACCGTATAATGAGAATACCTACTTGCTTAACTTGAAATCCATGCTGTATCTCCTCAGAAAGCCTCCCCTGGTATTTTGTCCTAAATAATATATTTTTTCTTTCAGTTGCCATGAAGGTTTTGATGATTCTGAAAATTAATTTGTCGTGATTTGCTTTGTTGTGGTTGCAGCATTTTGAAGGTTTTGTTAAAGATCATTTCCATAGACGTGGTTACTACATCTTGAAAGCTTGTGTGGCCTACTTGCAGGGCTTTGCTATTGGGTCCTTACTTCAGTGCTGCCCCCTGCGAAGAGCACAGAGTATTCTTGCTCTGTCGGTTTCAAGCTAACCCTAACTAAACTCTTGCCCCGTCTTATTTCTTCCTTAAAGGATATTGGCGTAAATTGTGATGAATTTGAACACCTCGTGAAATCTGAAAATAATCATAGAGAAGAGGCAGTGGTGAAAGAAATCAATATTTACATTTTAGGGTTTCCTTCTTGTGACAAGGTGCTAAACAAAGATCTTATGCTCTGTCACATTTTTTTTTCCTTTTGCCAGTGTAAATGAACCAGGATATTTGATCAAAGTGGTTTGGGAAGTCCCAAATAGAGTTATTTTGTTTTCTGTTCAATTATTAGCTGCAGGGTTTTGAAAATTGCAAGGGGGTAGCACTGAAAATGTAATTTACTAACACATTAAAATGACAGAAAATCGGTATTTTTTTTTTGTTTCCATTATTTTCTTTGTTTTTCTATAGGAGGAGAAGGATTACAGGGCTGGAAGTTTGCAACGGGTTTATTGTATGCAAATTGTAATTTAATGTTGTCTACTCATTCACTCGAGTATTGTTCTTTTGATTGGAAAGATGGACACTGAAGCATTAAAAATAAATATTGAAAAAGATTATCAGTGAGTGAGATTTAAAAAAAAAAGCTAGAAAATTAAAGTTTTAGCTGAACACTTAGGCATATAAAGTGAACATGAGAGATGCACAACTAGGATTTCAAGTAATTAAGATGAAACTATGCTGACACCATGGCTTGTAAAGTGAACATTAAACCTGCATGATGAACATAA
>JAJGRW010000963.1:0-167243 GCA_025461045.1 Carex parvula | reverse complement strand
TACACTATCCAGTTACCTTTTTATTTTATTTTTTTTATTCAATCCCATTGTTCATGATATTGTACAATAGCAAAAATGAAAAATTATAATACAATATTATGACAATATGAAATTATAACATATTTACTCTTAGTCAATGTATAATTTGTCAAACACAAGCCACTCCATTTATAAATCAACTAATTTTAACCAAATAATTACATATATGTTTTAAATACACTATCATAGTTATTTACCGGTGAGGTTTTATTAGAGAATAATAAGGATTATTTAATCGGTTTAATTGCATTTATAAAATAAAATTGAGTATTAAGTAATGAATACGTAGAAGAAATATACAGAGTAGATGAGAAGATTGAATACATTGTATGTAAGAGAAGGCGTTGCTATTTATAATTGAAGTGGAGCAGAGACCAGAGAGCGAGCCCCAGTCGAAAGCGACAAGACTGGAAAGAGAATTTGGAGAGAGAAAGAGGGGAGGCGGTGGTTCCGGCAGCCGTGCTTAGCGAACGCTCTCTTTCTCTCTTCTCCGTTCTTCTCCCTTCTTTGAGGAGAGAAATACAAACAAACTCTCAAAGACGTAGTAAGCCTCTCTTCTCTAATCAAATCAATCTCTCTTCTCTTCCAATAATAAGATCTCCACTCCATCTCTTCCCATTCTGATCCGATTAGACCTTTCTTTCCTTTAATCGTTTATTTCTACAAATCGAGTATATTTCGTAATGTATTCGAATGAATACTAATGTTTGTTTCTCTTTCTCTGTTGTCGATGTAGGGAAATCTCTATCATCGGCGTTGAATGGACCAGGTTTGTGTCTATGCGATCCATTTATTACTCTTTTATCTTCTATCTCGCTAAATAGGTTTCCTTTATGATTGATTTAGTACGAGAAAGTAGAGAAGATCGGAGAGGGGACATATGGCGTGGTCTACAAAGCGCGTGATAAGCTCACTAACGAGACGATCGCTTTGAAGAAGATCCGATTGGAGCAGGAGGATGAAGGTGTTCCTAGCACAGCCATCAGAGAAATCTCTCTTCTTAAGGAAATGCAACATGGCAATATAGTCAGGTTTTTGATTTGCTTTTCTCTTTCTCATCTCCAGATTTAGACAATTACTACTGGATATAATGTTGCTAACTGTTGATTGATTAATAACTTACTGTGGCATCACTTGCTATTGTTAGATGTTGACTTAATGCATTCTGTTTGTCAATTGTAAAAAAATTTCCCCTCTTTACATAATGTATGTCTGTGATAGGGTTGAGATGCAATATGTCTATTTTGTATAATTCCTTTGAGTAATTATAGCAGACAATAGGCAATAACTAGAACAAACTTCTTAGCTCAGAAAAGCAAGTATTTTATTGTATAGGCAATTAACAACTCTACTGTCGATTGTTTTGTTAAAGTAGTCTATGGTTAACTAAAATGTACGGTTATATTGTCATGCATAGGTTGCAAGATGTGGTTCACAGTGAGAAGCGCATTTATCTGGTTTTTGAGTATCTCGACCTGGACCTTAAGAAGTACATGGATTCATGTCCTGAACTAGCTAAGAACCCTCGCCTGATTAAGGTCAAGACTCTTTGCATCATCACATTTTCTCTAATTATTTGTTCTATCTATATGTCTCTGTGAATTCTCTGTTGCAAACTCAGCAGCAAACTGTTCAGTTCTTCCAGGAAAGCATATTTTTTGGGAGGATAAACTTGTTGCTTTAGTTATGGGATTTGACTGATTAATTTCTTCCACTAGTGTGTAAATAACAAAATGTAAACAGCATAAAGATAACATAAAATGTAGAGCTTCAGAAAAGAAGACTTAGTAAAGACACTAGTGTGTCGATGTCATTTAAATGGTGTTGTTTTTGGTGTCAGACATACCTATATCAGATTTTGAGGGGAGTGGCATACTGCCACTCTCATAGAGTGCTTCATCGGGACTTGAAACCTCAGAATTTACTGATTGATCGCCGCACTAATTCTCTCAAGCTGGCCGACTTTGGCCTGGCCCGTGCCTTTGGCCTTCCTGTTCGTACCTTTACCATGAGGTATCTATCTCTATTTCTTAATCCAACAATTTTGCATATTCTTAAAATATTTATTTAACATAGTTCATCATGAAAATGAATTATATGTAAAATAACATTAATTTTAGTGTTTATGGGGGCTATGATTGCTCGTTTCATGTGAACTTGAAAGTATTTTGATTGTAGCTCTTAATTTGAAGAAGAATATACTCTTAGAAGATCATATTGGCCCCCATATCATAATTCTCTCTCTGATGTGTGACCACTGGCTGAAAGGTGAAGAAAGAGAGTTTAAATAAAATAATGGATTGAATGTCAGGTGGTGACGCTGTGGTACAGAGCACCAGAAATTCTGCTCGGGGCGCGTCAGTACTCAACCCCTGTTGATGTGTGGTCGGTGGGTTGCATCTTTGCGGAGATGGTAAACCAGCGCCCCCTTTTTCCTGGTGATTCTGAGATTGATGAGTTATTTAAGATTTTCAGGTCTCAATCTATACTATTTCTTCATTATTCTCTATCACTACCTACTCAAATATATATGGTTGAGGTAATAAGAAGTATCATAATGACTGACTGTACCATGTTTTTAAGGGTAATGGGCACTCCAAATGAAGAGACATGGCCTGGAGTTACTGCACTGCCTGATTTCAAGTCTGCATTTCCCAAGTGGCCTTCTAAGGTACTAAAAAAGATAAACACCTTAATTTACCAGCATTTAAACCATTCTACCTTTTATTTTAATTTGCATACAGCCCCTTGAATTTGAAACCAGATATGTGTTACAAATTGTAGCCACAAAGTTGTTGTCCCTCAATTAGCATCAAACATTATTTAAGATTGCAAAACAAACTCGCCTGCTATTGTTGATATATGACTAACTCAGTTTACCTATGAGTGGTCTGGGTTCACCTGTGGTTCAAATGTTGTTCTTTGGGTCGGTTATAATTGCACAAGGAGTTCCCCATACTTTGTAAGAATCACAATGAAAATAAGGTTTTGTCATTACAAGTTGATATGTTTGGGAATGCTTTTGTAGGATCTGGCAACAGTTGTTCCGAATCTTGAACCAACCGGACTTGATCTTCTCTCTGTAAGTTCAGCCTTTCAATTTCTCTTCTAATATGTATTTATAACAATATTAGGGGAGTTAGACAATATCCTTGTGACTGTGATGTATCCTGATTTGTAATTGTTGCTTATAAAATTAACAGAAAATGCTTCGTCTGGAACCAAGTAAGAGAATCACTGCTCGACAAGCTCTGGAGCACGAGTATTTTAAGGACATTGAGCTGGTACCTTGACTTTTCTATAATACCCCCTCTTGTATAGTTTCTGAGTTGCTATTTTTTATGTGATCTTCACATTGTTATTTCTGTTTTTCATGAAGATGATGGTTTTGTAATCTTAGTTTTTTCTCTATTTTATTCAGTTGCTTTTTAGTTAATGAGACATCTGTTGTTTAGCAAGTACTTCTTGTGCGAAATATTCACTGGCATCCTCTATCACTTTGTTGGGTTGATATATTTTTTCTCAAGTAAATTTTGCTGTCAACTATCGTTGGTAAATAAGATTTTAGTGGCTACTAATAAAGTCGCGAATTGAGGTTATATGTCGTCATAGAGAATGCTAAATCTATCTGTCTACTATGTTTAGTATCACTGTATACTGGTAAATAAAAGTAGCTTTACGTGTTTTTATGATTTTCCAAAAATATTTCATGTTTCAGTAAATTTGCTTGAAATTATTTGGTAAATGTAAAATGTCTCCTCTGTTGATTTACTGTTCGGGAAAATTTCAGTAAATTTGTTTGAAATTATTTGGTAAATGTAAAATGTCTCCTCTATTATGATTTTATTTTAATAAGGATTTCACACTTTTATGCTAAATCTGCATGTTTTCCAATCCCTCTGAGGAAGTTGGAATTGGATCAAAAATTAGGTCGAATAAATTAGATTTGAACCTTTCAACCAAAAAAGAAAAGAAAGGAATGAGCATAGAAGAGATAGAACAACACTGCAAGCTACTACTATCACAAAAAACACATGCTTAATAAACTGACTCGGGAGTGAAGCGCTAACCAGTTTCCAGTACCAAGTTTACAATAAAGGCACATGTGATGTGAATACATTAAAAACCCATTAGCTATCTATGGGGTCAAAAACCAACAATTACACAACAAAAAAAGGTACACCAAAATAAGCTGCAACCACTTTAACCATCCAACTGGGAAAAGGGTAAATACAGTCAAAAATCAAAGGAAAACTATCAACAGGTGTGAAAGATTTCACATATCTGACAAATGAGCTTTGCAAAAAGAAAGCTGATTTACTGAAACGCCCCTATTTAGTTTTCTTCATGAGAGCTGAGGTGCGTAACTCAGCATCTTCCTTGACAAAGCTCCACCAGAGATAAGAGAGAGGTATTGCTAACAGTAGACAGAAAGCATGTGCATCAGCATATCCCATGTATGGTGGAAAGTCATATATTTCCAATATAATAGCAATGATGCCTCCAATTGTGATCATCCAAAGTTTTGCACTTGACGGATGCCGGGTCATGGACCCCCAAATGGCCCAAATTAGCAATTGGGCTGTGCCCATTGCAATGCAAACCTTCATATTCAAGCCTATGGAATAAAAGTTATAAATATAGTGAAAAATAATTAGATTTATTATTCATCTAAGACATCAAGATACTTGTGCTTTAGAAAGAGAGAGAGAGAGAGATGCTCACTGTAATCAAGTCGGTAAAAATTGAGATAAAGTATGTGAGTGGTCAAAAAGGCCAATAAAGGAGCAGCAACCATAACTCTCGAAGCTTCAACTCTCACATTAAAAGCTCGTATTATGGTCACAATTAGTGAAAAACCTAGTAATGCCACCGCAGATGAATAGTATGACTTCTCTGTCCAATCAGCATACCTTCAACAACAAAACCAATCATGTCAGAAACAGCCTTCAAATATGTAAAAATTGAAGGCTTAAATATGATGATAATGATAATAAGAGGCCAATAAACACCTCTTAACTACACCATATATGTACAAATTCATTGTGTGGACCATATCTCTTTGCTTTAAGCCATCTTATTATACAAGAGAAGCAATCAGTCGAGTTCCCCATTGTCTTATTAGAAAGGGGAAAAATGAGAAAATTTTAACTCACATAAACTGTGAAACATCTCAAGTGTCAACAATCTTACCGTCTTTCGTAAAAACTAGTTTTCTTGGCTAGTCTGCACAGTTATCTTTTCAATTACCAAAAAAAAAAAAAAGACGCCTGAATGACAACCTAACTTGTATGGCTTACAGTCAATTTATCTGTAAATTAGATTTCTATTATTATCACTTTTGTTTTCAGCGAAAGAATGGGTTTTTATGTGCAGAATAATAATTAACCTGCTATGGTAAATGGAGCTCCAAAACCAAGCATTCATGGAGAAGATCCCGTAAATATGCCACAGGCCAGTAAATTCGTAGTATGTTTTACGTGTCTCAGGCCTCAGAGGCAACTTGTAATGAACCAGAAGAAAAAACGATAGCCACCCATTGAATTGCATTAAGAGTGTCAGAGCAGACAGAATGGCAGAGAGCGGTTCCTGTACAAAAAGGAAAGAAGAAAAATATATAAGCTATTTGGTCAGGGAAGAAACCTATTAGACACCTGATTTAAATAATTAAGTGGATATTATTAGACTAAATTTAATGCATCTGTTGTAAATTCATACTTGGATGTTGAGGAAGTCTTATTATTTTTCTAATAGTGTATTTTTGCCAAGTCAACCAGTTGAGTAGAGATCAAAACAAATAGCTAGGTTCACAGCTCACATGATATTATTCATCAGAAATAATGTATTGATTCATGTGTTACATATTCTTCCATGTCCATCTCAAAAAAGCTTCCCTTAATTAAATCCAATTTATTTAAATCCTAGACTTTCAAGGATTTTTCCAGTCTACATCAAAGTCTAATCCAAACTCCTGTTGTAAACCAAACCCTCCATTTGGGTTGCCAGTATCCTACTGTCATTGGTAATAAGTTGCTTTTCATTGTTAGAGTCATTATTTTTGCTTTAACTAAACGGTTTAAAGGCTTATTGAAAGCCTCGCTTGAAATTAATTGATTCATGTATCAGAAAATTAGACGATAGGGTCATGTTCCAAGGGCCCTCACGGATCCCTCAAGGGCCATGAATAAACCGGGATTTGGACCCCCTTCAAGGGACAACCCGAGATCGATACGAAGAGCCCGAGATCTGTTAGCAACTAAGCCCAGTAAGGCACTATAAGGCCTCGTCCAACACGAGTCCAGTCCGGACCCGACTTACAGTCACCGCACTCGCGTCCGTACAGGACGGGTGCGGTTTAGTGACTGCCAAACTATGCGGACGTGACCGCCCTTATGCGAGAATAAGGGTCTCTATGCTGGCGTAACCGCTCTAATGCGATCTCCCCTAACCGCTCTGAGGAATGGTGGTTAGGGGACAACCTATTTAAGACAAGACGCCCCACTGAACAGGGGTCGAATTTTTGCCTACCTAAAGCGAGATATCATACAGGCTAGAGTCCTAATATCTCATAACCACAATCATTCCCACTTTGGAAACCGACTTCATCAATCTCGGCCTGCCACCCTGAGGCAGGACGAGCCAAACCCAGTTACTTTTCTCACATACAACATAATCTCCCCGAGATAGGGCGTATCAACCACCGTGGGCCACTCCTTACTTCCCTGAGACAACTAGATGGCTTCACTTCAGCAAGAAGAACAGAGACAGGAGTCGAGTGCTAGCACTCCCATTACACCTCGAGGGATCAATAATAACCCCCAACAGGAGAATAACGTTCGACCTCCTCTAAGCATGCCACAAGGTGAGCATTTGGGGATGCCCACAGGGAAAACTCCTACGGAGAATCCTACCCATCTCGGAGCGACATACCCTAGTTCGACAATCCAACCCCGTGGTCCTACTCAGAATGCGGCAGCTCGGCCTCTCGTCGCTGAGCAGACTCACCCAGTTAGTCAGTATCAACCACCTGTTATGCCGTACCCGACCACGCAAGTGTATCCATATCTTTATGCTTACCTTTACTCACCATATGACTACCAGTACCTGCAATATGCGTATTACACTCCTCCAGGATACCTTGCTCAAGGAGGGGATCCAAGAACTTCATGTGCCGCAATTATTACTTACCCTCTTTCCCTGCAGCTTTTGCCGCAACTGGTAACTCAGAACCCTCCTCATAATGCTCCTCTTGAAGGACCAATGCCTGAGAGACCAGTCCTCGAGCAACCGGCTTCGGAGGGGCTAACTCCTGAAAACCTTTTCCACGGGAGACGGCATGATGACATACCAGGGAGAAATCTGGACCTCGAGTTCGTTGCCATTCGCACTATAAACAGCGGAGAAGATTCTAATACAATGGAGCCAAAAAGCATAGCTCAGGGTAACCCGGTTCGCAAAGAACATTATGCAAGAAGGGGACCGGAGGAGGGTCAAGAAGAAAGGCTGGAACAAGCTCCCGAGAGGGAGCAGGAACGAGTTAGCAGGAGGAGACGTGATCCCTCCCCTCAAAAGGAGCAGGGCTTTATACAAAGGAGCGGGAAAGGGCTTCCCGTGGAAGGTCTCGTTCTAGCCGAGAGCGAGAAAAACCCAGCATAGGGGCGCTGAGAGAACCCGCCAAGAAGAACGAAGGAGCGATCGAAGGGTTTCCCGAAGTCCGAGTAGGGGTATCAACATGGCTCAGGTGGAAGAATTGATTCTGGCCAGATTGACAGCAAAGATAGCTGAATTAGAATCTAAGAAGGCGAATACTTATTCTCGACCAATGGGCATTGAGGATGGACCGCTTTCTTTCGACATCTATGAAGTCTCAATGGTCGACTTCAAGTACCCTACTGCCCTCCTAAATTTTCGGGGTAGTGGGGATACTCAGGATCCGTAGAACTTTGTGTATGGTTTCCTAGAACGAATCCGTCATTTGGGAGCAACCGATGTTATAATGTGTCGGGTCTTTACCACTTGTCTGACAAGAGAGGCGTGGGACTGGTACATGGGGTTGCCTCGAAGTTCGATCAATAAGTTCGAGGACCTTGCTAAGGTGTTCCTGGAGAGGTACACCGTAATCAAACCTCCCCAGGCAAGTGTGCCCTTGCAGCTATAAAGAAGGGACTCCGGAAGGAAGGTCCAGGTACCTTGCGATACGAGACGCATATGAAGAAGATGAACAGTTTGAGGGAATTTGTGGCCTTTGCTGATGGTTACATCTGTGCAGAGGAGGACAATGGCAGTCTTACGAGGTCGAGGTCTCGATCCCCCCGACAGCTGAATAACAATTGGCAACCTAAGAGAGACCGACCTCGAGGGAATGACGAGTCTCGGAAGAACAATCAGCAGAAAAGGGGAGGAGATGGGCAAGACCATGATAGTGAGGGGTACAAACCGCACTTTGTTAGCTATGCGCCCTTCATTAAAAAAAGGAATGAGATGTATCACATTGTGAAAGATATATTCAAACTACCACAACCTCTGCACAATGACATTTTCGAGGTACAAGATGTGACGAAGAAGTGTCTTTTCCATTGCTTCGAAGTACACTCTACCGAGGACTGCCTTCAGTTGAAAAACATACTCGAGAGATTGGCACGAGAGGGCAAGCTAACTGAATACATTAACCTCGATTTTTACAAGAAGTACGTGCGGAAGTATAACAGACGTGGGAAGGATTATAAGAAGAAAATTCCCTACAAAAAGGGTTACAACGGGGACAGGCGTCCAAATGCAGACCCCAGGAAAAGACAGGGCGGGATCCCGACAACAGGATTGACAAGTCAGTCCTGTAATTAATGTGATAAGCGGGGATCACCGAGATGTCTCCCACGAGATACGCACCTATGACAAGCTCAAACCATACCCCACTATTTTAAATGTGGAGCAAGTTTCTGAGAAGAAGAGACCTCGGTCAGATGAGATGATATCATTTTCTGAAAAAGACCAAGGCGAGATTGTTGGGCCCTATGACGATCCTGTGGTATTGAATCTCAAAAGTGACATACACAGGATGAAAAGAGTTCTGGTTGGAGCTCGGCTGATATCTTTTATCTGTCAGCTTTCAAGAGGATGGGGCTCAAGAACGACATGCTCCAAAGAATGACCAAACTCCTCATCGGTTTCACAGGGGATACTCTACAACCGAGGGGGTCGTGCAGTTGAAGGTGGTGTTTGGAACTCCACCTCGTGTCGTCGAGGTCATGGTAGACTTCCTCGTTGTTAGTGCTCCCTCTACGTACAATACTATTCTGGGACGAGGTACCCTGAACAACAAGATAGGCACCATAGTTTCATCCCCTCATTTGAAAATCAAGTTTTATACTGGTCACGGAGTTTGGGAGGAATGTGGACAGCAGAAGGTGGCTCGAGAATGTTACCTGACAACCATCCAAGGTCAGGGTGGCTCAGTCCATCAAGTAGATAAGAAGTCAGGTGCGAGATCTCGTCAACTCGAACAACAAGCGATGTCGAGTAAAGAGGTCATGCCGGCTAACATGCCAATCGCACTAGACCCAGCATATAAGGCCGAATCCAAGCCTTATCTCGAACCGACAAATGAGGTCGAGCAGTTGGAATCGGAAGAAGGACGTATTAGACAGCAAGTATTAAACAACAAGTACTAAAAAATTGCACATACGACCTAATCTTCTGAGATAGAACGTATTAGACAGCAAGTATTAAAAAATAACCTGAAAAACAGAAGCACGCTTAAAAAGCCATTTGCCATGATACTTAACAGGTTCAAGCCCGAGCTCTCCTCTCTCCTTTTCGCGTTGCATCATACACTGGTACCGGCACTCACTCTTGCAATTCCATTCTTTCCATTGCACGTACAGTGGCTCTTGTTTGTACCAGGGTTCATCTGAGGGAAAATTATCTGACGATGCCTTGCAATGCTTCACTGAACTTTCTTTCAAAGCTCCTGTCTTTTCACATTGGTCAATACATTCTCTGCCAAACAAACACATTGGAATGGAATTATGGAACTGAACTGATATAGTAGCTAAAATGGCAACATACTATGTTGTGTTTCAGTAAGTGAAACAATTAATACAATCAATTTTCAGGGACCTGTCTGCATTAATTACAATATCAGATAGATATAAACAGTGAAATTCCAAATTAACTGTTAATAATTCCCACATCTTAAATTTGTGGAATGAACAGATTGGAACAAAAGCAGTAGAAACTAAATTACAAGGACGATATTGAAAAAAAAAACATAAAAATGGAATCGAGAAAGGTGAAAGCATACATATAAAGAGGATCGGCATCTCCTTGGGTAGCGTGTACAACTCCGATAAGCACAAGACCCAAAGCTGTGAGTAGAAGAAACAACGCCAAAGTTCGTCCCATGGATGAATGGATCCAATTCCAATTCAGTTTTAGTCAAACCAAAACTAGTCAAGTCAGCAATCAAAATCCATGGAAGAAGAGCAGCAGGAATCAATCGCATAAATCAAATCTCCGTATAAAAAAGGAGAAGTCAATTTGAATGAATGGATTGATTGATTGGACCCGAAAACAGAGAAATGGAAGAGAGGGATAGGGCAGGTGTTCTTTTGTTTTCCTCCTCGGATGAGAGAGAATGAGAGAATGAGGTTAATTTGTTTCTCTGGCTGAGGCTGTGCTGTGCTGGCTGCTCTGGTTTTCTTATTTGAGCACCACGCGGCACGCAAATCGTGGAGGACTTCTTTATTCTTTTCTCCTCGTCTTCTGTTAACTCTACTATCTGTCTTTACACACTTTGTACGGGTCAATATTTTAACAGAGAAGCTCTGGCTCCGTACAGCGCACGGACTGTAGTATCAATTAGCGCTGCATGAAGCTGAAATTGCTACTAAATATCTCTACCCCTTATGTACTGTAGTAACTGTACCCAACTTCTCTTTTATTTATTTATTTATTTAACAATTTCGTACTTCGTAAATTGATTTTCATAAAATTCTGACAGAATTTCGGAGAGATCCCATATTGCTCCGTCATTGACGAATTTTCGGTACCAAATTTAATGTTTAGTGTCCGTACACGAGTAAATTTTGTTTATTTCACGAAGAATGCTTAGTGAGTATGATTTTAAAATATATTGGATTAATTGTAAACGACGAATTCAAACTATTGAAATTAAGTTATTTCGCGAGTGATGTGTACACATGTAAAAAAAATTAATTTTTCAAACTCATTTAGTACAAAGTTAAACGGTAAAAAAATGAAGGTTTATGAATTATTTTAATGCATTCATTTTTCATTATTTTTTTATCGTTTGATTTTGTACTAAATGAATTCGAATATTTGAAAATTTTGCATGTACACACATCACTTGTGAAGTAGTCGGTTTCAATGATTTGAATTCGTTGTTTTAAACCAATATGATAATTTTGGAGTTATAAGTATCAAGATTTCTCAAAAAGCATAGTGCATGCTAG
This sequence comes from Carex parvula, assembly GCA_025461045.1. Classification (NCBI taxonomy): domain Eukaryota; kingdom Viridiplantae; phylum Streptophyta; class Magnoliopsida; order Poales; family Cyperaceae; genus Carex; species Carex parvula. Next base: position 155,733 of record JAJGRW010000963.1, on the reverse strand, counting down.
TTTTACTCTTAAAATTATATATATAGTTCATATTTATTTTGACCAAAATAATTAATTAAGAATCGCTAATGTGTTTTTCAAAAGTAAATTTTTATGTGCCCAAAAGATTTAGTCGAAATTTTAATACGCCAAAATAATTTAATTAAGAAAAGGTTTTACAGTTTTATATGATGACACATTCTTATTTGAATTTATTCATGATATCATATAACACGAAAATTGACATGAGTCAAAGTTTGAGGATCATGAAACTGTAGTTGACATAACATTTGTATCATTTGAGTAATCATAATATATATTGATAAATATCTGATATCATTTATGAAATTAAAATGAGTTCTAATTCTATTGCAAACATGACATGATCCTACTATGTCACTTCAAAAGAGATTTAATTGGATAAATTAATTTTAGTATCATTAGACTACAATAAATGTCATGGATATAATAACCTTAAATCTAAATATCTAAATAAATTTAAATGCACGTGGAAAATGACATGTGAATTTATATCTCAACATAACATGAGAAAATTAAATTGACTAAACCAATTATAATTAATTAGATGTTTTATTTGTGGGTATTTAATCAAATAAATGGAATAGAGTAAATAAACTAATGTTGAGACCATTTGACACATAAGCTAGTTCCATGAGTTTATTTATTGACCCATTGGTCCAAAAATTTCACTCATAAATATAATTTTAGTCTTGGGATATAAAAACTCTCTCACCCCAGGGCTGAAAAGAGAACGGAGTAGGTCCGATGTACATCGGACCTATTTTTAGGTTTAACGAGTACGATAACCGTCCGATCTAATTTAAGATTTGTGCACACGAACATTGAAACAAACACGCATGAATTTTAAAATATTCTACACGAATCTTAAAACAAATCGATAGTGATTAAACCCATCGAACCAGAGTAGGTCCGATGCCCATCGGACCTACTCTCAAGTGGGCTGAAAAAGTGGTTGTCATTTCTTTCTCTTCCCTACTCTCATGTGTTGAGAAAACTCTATCAAATTCTTCTAGTAGTTAGATTGAAGAAGATGTAGTCTTTGACTTAATTTTAATTTAAGTAGTATCTTTAGCAATGAAAACTTTAATTCTCTTTTTAAATCTTTGGTATATAGTAGTTCAGGTTTCCTTGCCTGGAGCCATTAATCCTACATCTCGATTCTCTAATTCTTGAAAATCTTTGTTTGGAGACTAAAAGTTGAGGCATAAAGTTTAAACAAATTAAAATTGTTAAATTAAATTCATATATAGTCAAATAATAATATCACTGTGCTTTGATGTATTTAAAAAAATGCTTTGATTCATATACAGTATTGTTAGACGATTTCCCTTTACAGTTTGAGATTACATCTCAGCTGCTTTGGAATTCGGACTAGCGCAGGGACAGTATCATCGGGCTTTGAGATTAGTGCCAATTTAAAAGAACAGTCCGGATACACTAATTGTAAAATATTCCCTTTCGGGGTAACATAGAGGATGTGAATTTGAAAGTATCTATGTTCCTGCAACAGACATTGAGTTAATGCATCTCGGCTGTCTGATTAGGATCCGAGCCAATCCGGTTCTAGGTAAGGCTCACAGAGAATCTTTAATATTCGTGCCAACACGGATTGTACGATCCGGATTCATTATGAATTAACTCAAAAACATGCGTTCTCAATAAATGACTATTACATACATCTCTTCACTGAAGGAAGATGCTTTGATTGCTTCAAAGGGCACATCCTCAGTAAATGCAAACAACAGAAGAGTTGTCTAAATTTTTTATTTTTTGGTTGTTGCTCTACAAAGTATTTATCGAGGAATTGCAATATATAAACGTGTCTTACTTGCAAAAATGTTAATATATACATTGAATTAGGAATTTATTAGACAAAATATATTTTAATTAAATTTGTTTTTTCATATATTGGTTCAAATTTAAGTTATCATGAAATATAATAACAAATAGTGCTGAAATCTAGTAGTAGATTACTATACTATTGCATTGCCTTACGAAATTGGATCTTTTGTGCCATCTAATATTCAAATTAATTAATTAAATTATATAGAAAATGTGCCGAAATTGTATTTGAAAATAATTCCTATGAGCAGTTGTTTTGAAGGTGAAGTAATGTACGACATTAATATTAAGAAAATATGTAAATAGAAAAGAAAAAAAAAAAAAGTAACTGCAAGTTCAAATTAAAATCCAACAAGTGTTTAAAGAAATTAAAAAAAGAGATTGAAATATATGAGGCGTTTCCAAGACCAAATGGCACAAACAAGTCCAAAGATCAGGATCACCACAAACTAATTTAATATTGCGTCCAAGCCATTATACCAAAGGAAATTAATTTATCCTTCAGAATTGGTAAAAAGGACGCCAATTTGCCAAAGGAAGAGAACCAAAGAAAGAAAGAAAGAAAGAAAGAAAGAAAGAGGTGCTCAGACAGCCAAGGGTGAGTCTTCAACTAATGGGTAAAAACCCAAATCAGAAACTCTAGTCCATAACCAAATTCATCCTCATTGCAATTCTACCGAAATTGAAAAATAAAAAATTTGAAGAGGAAAAAGAATCAAAAGAAAAAAGAGACAACCCACCAGCTGCACTTCTATTCTACCGGAGGCGCTCTTCGTTCTCCAAGGAAGGTTTGTTTATAAACTGAGAAATTAGGGTTTTCATTTGATTTAACGGGCTAGGCCCAGAGAGAGAAATCATTTTTATTTTTATTCTCTTTGTTTGATTAATAGGAGGCCCGTCTTTCTTCAAATTCAATACATGCTGCTAGCACTAGAGAGGATTGAAAACCATATTGACAAGATTCGTGTATAATTCGCGTATAATTTGTATTTTTTCAATGTTATCGAACCGAACTCTGAATAAAATGCAGAAAAAATATAATACGTTTTATTCGCGAATAAAACGTGTATAAAACGCGAGTTGACGAATTATTCGCGAAAAAAATGCAAAAAAAAATTTAATTTTTTTTCAAACTTTTTTTTTACTGTTTTTTTGGATTTTTTTTTTTGCTTCCTTGTTGTACCGAATCATTCCTGAATTATATACCCGAATTATATCCGAATCACAAATTTTTGACCTCACGGATTTGTCACTATGTTGAAAACTTGTAATCATTATCCCATGTTACGAAAAATTAAAGTAAAAAGATAAAAATCAAAATTTCAGTAATAATTTATATCTTCAAATTCTTATAATCTTCACCGCAAAAAAAAGTTTTTATATATAATATATCAGTCAATTTTCTTTGAAATACATACTAAATCTCGTACTAAAAATTTAAGACATGTAGGAATAAACAAACAAAAATTTGGCATCTTAAATTTTACTTGCTACTATGTGAAAGAGTGTCAATGAAGAAGAGAAATATACATATATATATATATTATATAAATTATCATGAGTCTGGCTAATATGTTTCTGTAAGCACTTCGGTCAAAATACTTATGAATGAAATTTCAAAATTTTACATCGGAAACGTCGAATTAAGTAACTCAATAAATTGGTTATATATTAAGCTAGTATAATATCAATTTTTACTATTTTAGAATATTTTACTATTTTTTATTATTTTTGAAAGATGATTTTTTTGGACAAACCAACAATGCATCAATATGCGCACAAATCTTCATTTTTTGACCGCTTGACTTGATACTAAATGATTTCAAAAAATTTAAAATTTTATATGTAAATAAAACTCTCTTAAAGGAGATTGGTTTGAACGGTTTGAATTTTTCGTTAGAAGCTGATCAAATGGATTTTAGATTGAAAGCATATGAGTTGAAATGCAACTAAAAACATATTAGGCGGACTCCATTATCATTGCCTTATTATTATAATATTATTAAAGGATTTTCATAATTACCAATAATATAATTTATATTATTAGTATGTAGTTATGTACTCACAAGTATAATCATCATCATTGTCATGGTCCTCACCATATATATATATAAAACAAATAAAAGAATCTGAGAAGAACCGTGCTGTTTACAACCAAGTGTCATGCGATGGAGAGCTGCTTGGGTCCGATGTCCATCGGACTCAAATTTGGGTCCAATGGGTATCGGGACCGTCCGATCCACTTTAAAATTCGTGTATACTCATTTTAAAACATACACGAAAGTTACGGGTGCGAATTTTAAAGCAGATCGGACGGTCGTCCAACCCATCGAACTCACTTTGAGTCCGATGGGCATCGGACCCAAATTGACCTCTATGGGATGATGGATAAATTCTGGGAAAATTGAAACCTTGAAAACTCACAAATCACAAATAAAACAAGGGGCTGATATATAATATACCGAATATATTATTCGAGGCGAAGTATTCACTAATTAATTTGTATAAATTAGTCTTTTATTTTTCCCTGAGAAAGGCTGTTCCGATCTTTGAATTCTGAAATTTTTATTAATACCCTAAAAAAAATAGCAAATCTATCCTCCTCCGTATTGAATTTTAAAAAAAAATAACCTAACTGCCCCACGCCCCACGTTGAGACGGTTTGCTATTTTTTTTTTTTTTGCAGATGTATAGCTGACTGTTCCATAGTAAGGTGGTTTGCTATAATTTTTTTTTTTTTTTTACAGATGTTCACCAAATCGCCCCACAATGGGGCTGTGGGGCGGTTTGCTATATATATATATTAGAGATCTTAATATTTCCATCTAATTTGTATATTATATGACACCTATCATAGATGAGTATATGATACGTAATCAATTTAAAAAAATATAAACAATCGACAACAGCTAAGACAATTATTACAGATAATGATCGTCTGATCCTTTGCAAGAATCAGATTTTGTGCTGTTACATTGATCAAATTTTGTGATGGAATGTGCGGTGTCCGACAAGATCCTGTCACATTCGATTCCTTCAAAGAGGCATTCTAATTTGCAATCTCAACTTGTTATAGTCTTATAGGTCTCATAAATAATGGACACATCAAGACATAATAAGCCGAATACCATGCTGGAGCATCATATATACTTTTTATAAAGAATATGACTACAAAACTACTATAAATATTAGATAAAATATTAGCACTCACTTGAGATGAGACTATATAGTACTGTGAATATTAGATAAAATATTATCCTACATATAGATAGTTTCCACACGAAATTATTTTTCTAAACAACTTAATATCTTTCAGGCCACATATTACAAGCAAGGATAGCGAAATAGTGTAGTTACGCTAATATAGCCCGAAACATCAAGTACCACCTCTCAATGAACAACACACAAAACAAATCCAAAAGAGATATTCGAACAAATTACTTCACCAGAAATAATCCTAAATTAAATGATACTTCAATTAAAAAATAATTCCCCACAATTTCTAATTCAATGACTAACACATAAACCCAAATTTAACTTGGATTAATTTAACAAAACTATATATTACCTGGATCCATACAATATTCAATTGGCACACCTTATTGGATCCAACAGAGATCCAAACGGTGAGTATGCAAATACTTGAACAGCCGTCAGGCACTAATTGGAGACGTAAAATTGAATGCCCCACTAAACATCTCTAAAAAAATTGACAAATTCTATACACACTAAATATCTCTCAAAAAAAAATTATAGCAAATCGTTCCACTATGGAACGGTTAGATTATTTTTAAGAAAAAATTCAATGCGGAGAATAATTTTGCTATTTTTTTAGGGTATTAATAAAAATTTCTGCTTTGAATTCAAACAAATCATAAAACAAGAACAATTAAGAGGGCCAGAGACCCAAGAACAATAGGCCATGACCTTAAATATTTTATTTTATACTTTATTATCTTTGTCAAATCCAATGGGCAGCTCAATTTCCTTCTGACGGATTGCCACTCTTTTGCTTCAAACAATTCCAATTTAAGCATGGAGCCCACAAGTCAGTAGTTTCTTACAAAATATGAGGCACAGCAGTTAAGTTATATATAAATTTTTTTTTTTTTTTAAATCATGGATTAGAGTTCAAGCTATCTAATACACTTTCAAACATCTATGTATATTATAGAGGATTTCTCTATCTTGTGGGTTTCAAACTTTTGATCTTCCATATTAGGATCATGTGCCTTTGCCACCATAGTGACAAGATTCACGTATAATTCGCGTATAATTTGGTTTTTCGACGTTACAAAACCAAACTCCGAATAAAACGCAGAAAAACGTATAATACGTTTTATTTGCGAATAAAATGCGAAATTTTTTTTTCTTTTTTTTTGCTTCTTTGTTGTATCAAATCATTCTCGAATTATACCCGAATTATATCTGAATCACGAATTTTTGACCTCATCAAACTGAACCCGAACTATTAATTTGTCACTATGTTTGCCACTAGACCAAAGTCAAGTTATTGTTATTATAGAATTATAGATACAGTTGACCTAAAAATTGATGAATGCTTTCACCACGTTTAACGCGACAACAGCGGATCTCAAGAATGAAAACCACCATAACACTTTTTAAATTTAAATAATTAAATTTACATCTCGGCAGCAAAAGTGGATCATTTTAAAGTACAGAACAAGAAAACCTGTGCAAGTTTGACATGTGGCTGTTTTAAATTGGCCTAGGGTTTTTAAAAAATACTTGTTTTTTATTTAACACAACCATTCTAAGACTTTAACTTTACTTAATTAACACATACTTTCTATGAGTGAGTCTATGGTACTATGCATAGCACGGATTGGTCCGTACTACGGATTAATATTTTTATTTTTAAAATTCTAACGGTCGATCCGAACCGTTCAACATGATTTCTATATGAGAATATACTTGTGGACTAAATTTTTTATTTTTTAAAATTTTTTTACTATTTTTTTTAGATAGTTAGAAAATCACTGTTTTTGGATGGTTCAGAATTTTCAGATCAAGTGATTTTCTATCTATCTTAAAATATAGTAAAAAAATTCAAAAAAATATAAAATTTAGTTTGCAAGTACATATTCATGTGGATATCACGTTGAATGGTTCTGATCGACCATTAGGATTTTCAAAATGAAAATATAGCTCCGTAGCACGGACTAATCGGTGCTATGTATAGTACCATAGACTCACTCTACCTTCTATTATGAAAAGAATATTGGGTGCATGCCTCTTTATTTATTATATGGTTTGAGCCATTGGTAATTAATTTTTGGATCATATAAATTTCTCTAATTTCAAAGTACTTAGATTGTTATATTAAAAAAAAATTCCTTAGATTTGAAAAGTGGGTCACCTAATATACTCCAAATCCAAGTTTCATAGATCCATTCAACACCCCTGGTCCGGTCTTGGTTTTATTAATTTGTTGTACAAATTAAATTCCCTCCTGCTAATCCACTAACCAGTCAGCAGTCTAATTAAGCTTTCTTTCTTTATAAAGAAACCTTTTTTTTTTTTTTTTTTTTTTTTTTTTTTTTTGCGGAAAAGCACCCGTAGGCATTCATATATCAGAAAAGCAGTTACATTTTGATACATGTAAATCTCAGATAGACTTTGCGTCCTAAATTAATTTAGTGAAAAACAAAATTTCAGTCTAGATGAAAAGTAGGGAAAGTGTATCCCTTGTAAAGCCATCTACCAATCCTAGCCTTCCTTGCTAAAGCATCAGCCACGTCGTTGTGGCATCTGTCAATGTGGTAGCACTTGTAATTCGGCATCCCCTTCAATTGATACCAAACCTCCAGGACATCAGGAAACACCCTCCAGTCAGAATCTAGCGGTGGCTGTTGAGCAGCACATGTGGTTGCTAGATGGAGATTATCAGTGAAGAAATCACAGGAGATGATGCCCATGCTCTTCACCGATGAAACTGCCGTCAGTAGGGCCTGTGCCTCACATTGTAGAGGGCAGCAGGCTGTAGAGAGAGCTGACAGGTAGTGCACCAATCTATCCCCTTCATAGATGACATATCCCAATCCACCATTCCAATTTTGCACCCAGGACCCATCCGTAAAGCATGAGAAACTGCCTGTGCCTGCGACCCTTTCCCGTGCCACTATCGGAGCCTGCCCCTTATGTGCAGCAGCCAAAGTTGTCTCCCTGCTAATTTGAGATAGATACAGAAGAAATTTCGGTACCTCAGGTGTCGTTCCTCCATAAGCCTTGTCATTTCGACTTCTCCAAATTGCCCAGAGATTATTAGCACAACCAACCCACTGTTCATCTGTCAGAGACTCCTCCCACTGCATTAGTGTTGCTTTGAACGGGGAATCAAGAGTATGCGATCTGAGAGGAGTTGGGGAAGCAAATGAAGGTGTCACGGTGGGGTAGGTTGAACAGAGAGAGAGATTGAGGAGTTGGTAGAACTGCTCCGCGGCTTTGGCTAGGTGCGCTTTTAGAGTGGTAGGGTGCTGTGTTATTGGGGAAAGATACACTGGGTTTCGCACGCTTAACAGGTTTACCCTCCCTTGCCTGGCACGTTGCTTTTTGTAGGGCACTGTTGTTGGCTTTTACCGCGGGTTTTATGTGGCCGCTTGACATGCTGGTATCGTGTGGGGGCACATTTTCCTTTGTTGATTCTTCTCGAAACCCAGGAACAGATCCCAACGTCACGGACATCAGTGGCACGTGTTCAGGGGGGTGAATCATTGTTTTGGAAGGTAATGTTTTGCAACAGTCCAAAAAAGGAAAAGACGCGTGCCTTCTGTCACTGATTTCCCTGACCTGCGAGAAGTGTCCTTCTCTGCTGCGTCCTTGCCTGGAGACTCCTTTTGGACCGATGCTCTTTTGGGTGAAAGTGATTGGTGGGCAAGCAACCCGTAGACCCGGCACACCTTTTGGAGTGGTGCACGAAGGGGCTACGCTGCACTTTTCCAGGTTAGCTGCCGGCGCCGGCATACGGGCTGGGTCCCTTTGGGGGATGGGTAGGCGCCGAATTCTCTGCCGCCATGGATTGAGGGGTGAACCTGGGTTAGGGGGAGGTTGGATGGCAGGGGGCGGAAGGTCAGGCGGTAGGCCCGGTGGATCAGGCGGTAGGCCCGGTGGATCAGGCGGTGGAGGTGGGATTTGGGGCTCCACTGTTTGACGATTTGAGCGGGAAATGAGGCAAACTGTTGCGCTGTTACCGTGGAAGACATGGATACTCGGGGGGATATAGGTGTCATCAAAGGTCTCAAGGAGGAGGTGGATCCGGGCCAAGTTGCCGGATGTGAGGTTGCCTGTAGCAAAACCTAGGAGGACCCCCATGGAGGTAGTGGCCTGGCGGAGATAGCAGGGGTGGGCGAAATCCAATGGGAAGTCATGTATAGTTATGGCCAGGCGTTGCTTTTGGGTTGTTGGTTCTGAGGCGTCCAAGGTTTGCCATGGGAGTGTTTCCAGATGGTAGAGCTCCCAGAAATCAGAGTCCACATAGAAGTCGTCCCCAAAAATCCAGTCGGGAACCCGGACTAAGAAAGCATTGGAAACTGATCGGATATTCCAGTTGCCAAGGGAACCACCATACCTTGAAACTAGGAGTTGACGGAGGTGGGACATGCCAGGCGCTGCTTGACTGGTTGGCTGAAAAACAACTGAGTTGTTCAGATCCAGCAGTAGGCGGTTGTGTTCATCCATGGGGGAGAGAAAACATCTGTTGGGGGGTATAATACCCTGGCTGGTGTCCATCGTAGAAGAAAGGGAGGTGGGAAAAGTGAAGATGAAATGAGGTGAAGAGCAAGGGAGGGGGGAGAAGAGTTTGATGGAATAATGTCAGAGAAGCAAGAAGAGCTTGAGCAGAAGGTCTAATGGCGAAAAACGTGTAGTAGAGGTGGGGTCTACATCTGGTACTAGCTAGGAGACCACCATTTGCGGCGGCGGCGGGACCGGCGGCGGCTCTCTCATTTGTACACAACTAGTTTGAATGTGAAAAGACTACCTATAAAGAAACCTCATATTCAAAACCACAACAAGACCACTTGATCCGGTTCTTATGTGACCTCATCTCTGTATACAAACATTAATTATTATCACCAAGGATAAGGAAGGTCCTCATACTAATTTTCAAACTCTAGGGAATATAATATATATATAGAGTAGAAATAGAATGTTCTTAAGTTCACCAAGTTTTTTTGTGAACTCAACTCTAAAATCTATTAGATTGGCTTCAAACGATGAATCTGAACTGTCGAAACTCATCTACCTTACGAGTGATGCGTCTACATACGGAAAATTTTAATTTACGAATTAAATTTGTATAGAGTGAAGTGCTAAAAGACGGAGTAGGTCTGATGCCCATCGAACCTACTTTTAGGTTCAACAAGCATGATGACCGTCCGATCTAACTTAAATTTGTGTGCACAAAATTGAAATAGACACGCATGAATTTAAAGCGTTCTGCACGAATCTTAAAGCAAATCGACGGTGATTAAATCCATCGAATCAAAGTAGGTCCGATGCCCACCTACTCTCAAGTGTAAAATTTGATATGATTAACATTTTTTTTTTATATTTGATCCCTTAAAATCAGACTGCGTTCCTAAGTATAGAAAAGTGTTCACATACTTTAGAATCACTGGAAGGGCACAAGAATCCAGATTGTGTGGTGCCAATGCTGACAATAAGAATGAATATATAGTAGTAGATCGATGTAGATCAGTAGCAGATTGCAAGATCCGTAACGTTCGAAAAAATAAACAATTAAAATTAAAAATAAAACCGAGGTATCGACAGTCTACAAACACGAAATAAATAGGTCAAATTTACTAACATCTGTTTCTATGATTCAATCATTTTCATATCAGTCCGAATTAAAAATAGTTGATTTGGGTGGAATGATTCAGCCGATCGAGTACCCATTTCGTAATACCAATGAGATCGCATCGGACGGTTCAGATTAAAAAAAATTGGTCCAATTGCCCGGGATTTAAGCCACCAATCCTCCATTCCCGCGACCTTGCTCTCATCTTCCCTTTCTGCCCCTATAAATGAAAACGCACCTTCCTGTTCCTATTCGGCTATTCCTATTCCTATTCCTTCCCACTTCAGCAAAAGTCAAACCGAACCACAACCACAACCACAACCACAACCATAACCATAACCATAACCATCAATTCATCTCATCTCTAAAACCCCTTCAACCCCTTCAACGACTTAACCACACCACAACTTCACAAATTTATTGATTCCCCTTCTACTCCTCACTCCTCTCTCATGGCTGGAGGCATCGACAAAACAATCCTCAAAACTGCGCTTTCCATTGCCGACGCGGCATCCTGGTCATGCGCGCTAGCGCTCTTGGCACTCATCCTCATGAGCTCACTGCACGAAGGCAGGGGCCGCATGTCAGAGGTAGAGATAGAAACCACTGATCAGAGTACAATTGTGGTGAAGGGAAGCAGTCTGGTTGGGCAGCGGCCGTGCGATGAAATATATGTTGTTAGTGAAGGAGAAACTCTGCATAGCATCAGTGATAAATGCGACGATCCTTTTATTGTCGAGAGGAATCCGCATATACATGATCCCGACGATGTTTTCCCGGGGCTGGTTATCATGATTACCCCTTCTTCTTCTTCTTCTTCTTCTTCTTCACCAGCTGCTAAGTTCAAAAGCACAATTAGTTAATTAATTAGAGGAGAGAACTAGTAGAGTTTTATCTTAATTAATTTCTTCTCCCTAATATATACTTTTTGTTTAATTTTGTTGCTTTTAATTTAGTATTGTCAGATAGAGAAGTGTTGCTTAATTAAGTGCATGCATCATTAATTCAATGTGAATATCATGAATGAATTAGTACCAAGAATTAATCAGTGGAGCTTAATTATATATATATATATATATATATATATATATATATATATAGAGTAGAACTAGGGTGCTCCTAAGCTCACCAAGCCCTTCGTGAGCGCGACTCTAAAACCTATTGAATTGACTTCAAACGACATTTTCAAACCGTTAGATGTTCAATCTATATTAAAATGTGCTTGGAGACCAAATTTTACATTTTTTGGAATTTTTTTACTATTTATTAAGATGGTTTGAAAATCGCTATTTTTATTAAAATTCTGCACCATTGGAAAACAGCGATTTTCAAACCATCTTAATAAATAGTAAAAAAATTTCAAAAAATGTAAAATTTGGTCTCCAAGCACATTTTAATATAGATTGAACATCTAACGGTTTGAAAATGTCGTTTGAAGTCAATTTGATAGGTTTTAGAGTCGCGCTCACGGAAGGGCTTGGTGAGCTTAGGAGCACCCTAGTTCTACTCTCTCTCTCTCTCTATATATATATTATGCTTTTTTGTGGTGTGTGTGTTTGGATTGTTGTATATGGATATTGGTGCGTATCATATTATCCTCCAATAAGTTTTGAGGCAGCAGTAGTTATCCTTTTACCGAAAGCACCTTTTTAGCATTGCTATTTGTTTGCGTCATGGTCTATTATGTGGCCAAAAAGTTAGGCTTAATTCCATGACTACATGCTACAGCAAGCCTCTCAAGTCAAAGTGGGGTCAAAAGTTAATTTCACATATGCGTTACACAAAAGCATGCACAACAATATATAACATGCTTTATTAATTAACACGCAAAGCGCCAGTGTTCTGATGCATTTCAGCAAAAAAATATAATTCTTATTAATTATCTCTCCTTGTTTGGAATTTTCTATCAGAATTATAAATTACTCAAAATCAAAGTCATGCTTCCAATAGCGGAAAAGCGGTTCAAACAACGTTACTAAATTGACTGAACCAAAAATTAATCTTTGAATTCATTTTATTTTATGATAATTTCTATAGTAAGAAAAAGGAAAGATGTTCCCCTTCAATCAGTGACATGTGAAGATTTCCAATGAGAGAGTCTGAGTTAAACAGACTGCTTCCCAAGGAGCATTATTAGATTCTGGAAGGGGAAAAAGGTAAAAATTAAAGAAAAGAAAGAAAAAATGTTAGAAAGCTTTGGCAGGAGAATAGAAGTAGTAAGAAACATTGAAAAGACTTGCCATAGATGACCATGACCTAACTACGCTGGCCCAATAAGGCCCACTTTCTTTCAAAGGGGAACATGTATGTTGAATGAAATGTATAATTTAGCAAAGATTTAGGTGGTGTTGCTAAATAATTATTATGTATTTTCTTTACTTTTTTGGGCTCTATTCTTCTCTCTACTGTCCAACTTTGATTTAGGCTGACTGTATAAAATTGCATTTTAGAATATATTATTATATTAAAAATATATAATACTGTTTTTGGAGAGGATGCTTTGCTAGAGCTAAGTAGCAGCTAATAAGAATTGATATGACCTGGACCAACTATAATCAAATTGTTAAATAAATAAATAAATGTTAACTATTATTAGTTCTACTGCGTGGAGAGCTGGACTTAAAATTCATGAATGCTGTCTGAGCGTCTGGTACCAATTAATGTTTGTTTACATAGATCGAAGCCGAGAAGTTGACTTCTTCCTTAATCGAAATCAATTAAGAAGAAATTAAACACCACCAGTCTTCTCATCTATCACAAGTCCTACACTACAATCAATGTGAAATATGTGAATTTCTATGATAAGGAAATGTAACTAAAATTACTATACATAGATTTTGTAACTGAATATAAGAGTCCACCATATGTAATTAAAAAGAAAAATTGTTCTCATAAACTACAACATTAATTAATTGTACACCTAATTATATGTTACTCTCCTTTTGCTGAAATTTTGATTTATCAAAACATGTTCAGGAAAAATTTTCAGCCACATAATTAATGTTTTGTTACCCACTTATTACATGTCTTGCATGAAGCTACCCGATTGGGTGATAAAGGGCAAAACAGTCAAATGCAATTTCAATGTTTCAGAACCACTCTGACGGCAGCTGCACAAACAGAATTGCAAACATTGATACCTATTCTGTCACAGACAGTACTCAGATCACAGGTACATGCCGATGTTAATTACAAGCATGAACAATAGACAATTTAAACAAACGGGGCTGGCCAATAGTCAACAGATGCGCTCTTTGCAAAAAATGCACAGGAATCGGTTAATCATTTGTTAAATGAGTGTTCTTTTGCGATGGCATTGTATCAAGCACTGGCAATAGATATCTCACTAGTGATGCTTGACGCACAAACAACATCCATTTTAACATCTAGATTACCAAAGAGGAACATGTCTAATATATTAGTAACCCAATTCATCCTTTGGTGAGAGCGTTGTGCGAGAACATTCACGGAACATAACAAAGAAGAAGTTATTTGGCAGTTGCAATTCTTACAATGCAACAGCAACACACAGAAAAACGCAGCTGCAACGGTCACTTTTCTGACAAACTGAGGCAGATAAGTTCAAGAGGCTGACATGGGTGCCAGCGTACCAGTGTACCAGCAAAAGGAGATGTAAACAGCAGAACTGCTACATGACTGGTATGGTCCGCCAGCTGGTACGAATGATCGCACACTGGTACAGAACTCATTCTATCTACTAGTAAGGAAGGCCTGTTCATACAAGTGATACAGATGTTTTGGAGATGCTTTGAACTGCACTGGGGCTCAAAGAGACCTACAAAATTGATTTTGTGGTTCTAGCTTTTAGGGACTTAGAAGCAATTTTTACATTTTGTTCTCTTTTTTATCTTCTAATTTTATTTTCTGTTTCTTATTTTTCAGCTCAACACAGTTGAGCAAGTTGTAATTTTTTTCGGTAGATACAATCTCCGTAACTACAATTATCAATTGAATGAATATGGGCATGACCCATAATTTTCTTCAAAAAAAATTAATTAATGTTTTCTTATGATGTTTTCTGATAAGCTGGAACGACATTATTTCATAAGCAAACTGCTATCAGCTCATTTATTCATACAGAATAAAAGGAAAACAGAAGGGAAGAAGATGTTCCCCTGTTGCAAAATCCAAACCAACACTTTAGTACCTACATTTTGTTGTGTTGATTAGAGGTTCTACTTCAAAAAAAAGATACTAATTAGAGGTCACAACTTATGCATGAGCTCAGGTAGATGTTATAGAAAGCTTAAATCCAGGTAAACAAACAGAGGCCATCTTTTTGCTGCTATAAAAAAAATAGAACCAAAAGATATCACCTCCTTTGCATGGTACGTAGTGCCGTTCCCTTTTATCTTTGTCTAGATACAAGGGGCTCTGTTCTATGAATATTTAAAGAAGATAAATTCTGCATATGAAGTAGAAACATCGAAAATATAAAGAAATAAAAAAAGCATTGATCACAAAGAAAAGAAAATTAGTACTAAATTTTTTTATTAATGCACAAATGCAGAAACTTGAATAAGCTTCAATGCTTACTTGGGTCTAATAAAATCTTCTGAAGATTTTTGTCAGGTGTAAAATGGAATGTTCAACTTGGAGATCAGTATCTATTATTATTCTCTTCACAATTCTGAGCTTTGTAGGCTCTGGTTATTCTCAACAAGGTAGTGTTCTTAGATCTCATTTATTCCAATTACCGATATTTCTGCTTACTATACACAGTGTATTAATATTTTTTATGACAAACACCAGAAAGGTACTCCTTTTTGAACCAAGCAGCAGAGGCGCCGATAACATCTTACTATGACTACATCATCATAGGAGGTGGTACGGCTGGGTGCCCTTTAGCAGCCACACTATCACACAATTACAAGGTGTTGTTGCTTGAGAGAGGAGACTCACCTTATAGCAACAAAAATGTTTCGAATTTGATGAATTTTCCCGACACCCTGGCGGACACCTCACCAACATCTGCCGCTCAACGGTTTGTATCCGAGGATGGGGTAATAAATTCTCGGGCCCGTGTACTAGGTGGCGGTAGCTGTCTCAATGCCGGTTTTTACACACGTGCAAGTCCGAATTATGTGAGAGAAGCCGGGTGGGACGGTAGACTTGCAAATGAATCATATGAGTGGGTAGAGAAAGTTGTAGTTTTTGAACCGACAATGCCAAAGTGGCAGACTGCTTTAAGAAACGGGCTACTTGAGGTGGGGATTACGCCTTTCAACGGGTTTACTTATGATCATGAGTTCGGGACAAAGATAGGAGGGACCATTTTTGACGGTGATGGGAACCGACATACTGCAGCAGATTTGTTAGAGTATGCGAACCCAGAAGGGTTAAATGTGCTACTTCATGCCAGAGTGTCAAAAATTCTTTTCAAGATTAAAGGTAAATTACAGTCTAGTTAATTGTTAGGCCTCTAATAAGAGCAAATTAGCAAAAATAAATTAACCACCCACTTGATATATATACAGGAAGGGTAAGGCCGAAAGCTTACGGGGTGATATTCTGGGACCAATACGGCAAAAGACACAAAGCATATCTAAACCAAGGCGCTGATAACGAGATCATTGTCTCGGCTGGAGCGCTTGGTAGCCCCCAGCTCCTGATGATGAGCGGTGTGGGCCCAAGAGATCAGCTCGAGGCATTGAACATAAGTGTAGTATTGGATCAACCTATGGTGGGCCAGGGGATGTCTGACAACCCCATGAACGCCATTTTCGTGCCTTCACCAAACCCGGTTGCTACTACTCTCATTCAAGTTGTTGGAATAACCAAGTTTGGGTGCTTCATTGAAGGTGCTAGTGGGTCCAATTTTATCATCTCCGGATCTAATTTCACCGGCGGGACACCTGGTAGAAATTTTGGCATGTTTTCTCCTCAGGTCTATATCTCTCTTTATTAAGAAAAAGAAGGAAAAGGATTAGCATAATTGCATTATGTGATGTATGACAATTGTAATTAATGAATATATATATATATATATAAATTATGTTATGACAGACAGGCCAGTTGGCCACGGTGCCACCAAAGGAAAGAACACCTGAGGCCATAGCGAGGGCAGTTGAAGCTATGAACAGCTTAGAGGAGTCTCATTTCCAAGGTGGCTTCATCCTCGAAAAAATAAGGGGCCCCATTTCCACGGGTTTCCTCAAACTTAAAAACCGAAACATCGACGACAACCCCTCGGTTACCTTCAATTACTTCAAAGAGCCCATAGATCTAGAGCGGTGTATAAGGGGTATCCAGACAATAGAACGAATCATCAAGTCACCCGGTTTCTCAAATTTTACTTACTCAGATGTGCAGATGGGAACTTTGCTTAATATAAGTACACATTTCCCGGTAAATACACTTCCGAGGAGTAACGAAGACACAAGGTCACCGGAGCAGTATTGTCGGGACACTGTTATGACGATATGGCATTATCACGGGGGTTGTCAGGTTGGTCAGGTGGTGGACTTGGACTATAAAGTGTTTGGAACGGATGCGCTTCGGGTTGTGGATGGTTCAACATTTCGGTTTTCTCCCGGCACAAACCCGCAAGCGACAGTAATGATGCTCGGAAGGTACCTACTCCCTTTTCTTTTCTCATCTCTATTGACTATTGTATGAATCAAGGATTGTAATTTTGCCTTTTATTAAATTTAGTTTATCTAACTTACTTCCTTAATTTGCAAAATAAAAATAGGTACATGGGTGTCAGAATTCAAAATGAGAGATTGGCTCGGCAACGGGCAGCAAGGGAGACATAATTGTCGACTTCTTCCTTTGTTTGCAGGAAGAAATATTTCATCAAAATATATGTAAAGTTTTTACAAAATATAAAGTGATTGTAATGTGTTTCACATATATATCATGAGCTAATTAAGGTCAAAATGTAAAGAAAAGTTATATAAAAAGAATCAATTCTTGTCTTTGAGTTAGTCACTAAGCAAATTAAGCAACCAAGAACAATTTTGGGTTACTTTTGCGGGTTTTGGAATACTACTGTTGATATGAGCATAACTTTGCAAGAGGGAACCAATTTGGGTCCGATGCCCGTCCGATCTGCTTTAAGATTCGCACCCGCAACTTTCGCATCTGCTTTAAAATTTGTGCACACGAATTTTAAAGTGAATTGGACGGTCCCGAAACCATCGGACCCAAATTTGAGTTCGATGGACATCAGACCCAAGCTGTTCTCATATTAATGGAACTATTTGACAAAATATGAGAATAAGAAATACAAATAAAAACTAACTGAGTATTTTCTGAGTGAGATTATGGTACTGTACATAACGCATATTGGTCCGTACCGTGGATTAATTTTTTTTATTTTCAAAGTCCAAATCGTTGATCTGAACCATTCAATTTGAATTGATCACAATATGAAAATATACTTACAGATTAAAATTTTACATTTTTTAGAATTTTTTTACTATATTTTTAGATAAACAGAAAATCACTACATTTGAATGGTCTAGACTTTTTCTTCTACCTATAAAATATAGTAATTTTTTTAAAAAATATATAAAATTTGATGTACAAGTACATTTTTATTTGGAGATCATGTTGAACTGTTTAGATGGAATGTTTGGATTTCAAAATTGAAAATATTAATATATAGTACGGATCATTGTGTGCTATGCATAGTATCATATTTTTTTATAAATATGCAAAAGTTAATATAATTCTTATCTCACAGTTTGATGCAAATTAAGCATGTTTACAAGAATCATCTAAAAGCCCAAAATTGGGAAGGTATAATTCAATTGGGCCATGGTGAAATAGTATCCAAAACAAGGAAGCAAAGCACATATCCCAGGTGCTTAACCACCCACCGCCGTTTAACACAGCATGTAAAATCCCTTTGGTAAACTAAAAACAAAAAGAAGGGGAAAAGACGGAGAGAGAAAGAGTGATAGAGAGAAAAAAAAAAAAAAAAAAAGAGTTGATCGTAAATTCGTAATTTGGAATTTATAATAAATAAAATCCTTTTCGTGTGCCTCGACCTCGATCAGCTTATTTACTTCCTTCACAGCTCAGCTTTAGGCTTTAGGCTTTAGGGCATCTCCTGTTGATTCATACTTCGAGTTTTTTTAATCTCTGAATCGGCGATATCTCCAGCGGCGGCGCTTATAGGTTGTGCGAGCCGCGAGTCCGATCTTTACTCTTCCAGCTGGATTACATCGGGATTTGTTTGTTCAGGTTAGAGATTGTCTTCTCCAGATAGATATTAGATACTTTGAGCTATATGTATTTGATTGGGGATTTATTGGATTATAAGATGCATTTTTTTGGTGATTAGATTGCGGTGAACAATTGTTAAATCATGCGAATAGTGGTCACTGATAAAATTTATTTTGACGAAGTAATGATAAAGAAAGGTCAACTTATCATTTAGCTAATGTATGGTCCATATGTTAATATACTTTGAGGTACATTATTATTATATACATAATATCCCGATTTTTAATAGATCATTCTACTGTTGTAAGATTGTGTTAGATTGCTTAGGTTTATACCAGATTACACCCTTTCTTTTCCAGCTAACACATGTTCTTAATTTCTCTGAATTTTAGGTTAATTGATTAGTAATTTACCTGCAAGTCTAAATGGAAAATGCACCCAACAGTCCTGTGACATTAAACCAGAACATCTCAAATGGTGAAGACACAAACTGCCACGATCGTGTGCAAGCCACACCGAAGGAGGCATTTGTCTACAGACAAGATGTTGTCAGGTTGAACATCAAATCTGAACCACTAGGAATAGTTACTGAGGTGGCAGGGGAGTATGATTCCGATTCCAGTGTTTCTGACTTCAGTGAATCAGAGGAAGAAGAAGAACAACAAAAGACCAACAACACAGTTTCTGATGCTACTGGAGACAAAAACAATGGTGGTGGAGACAAAAACAGTGATGGTGGCACAAGTCTTAAAGAAAGTGATACAGATGACCTGGATTCACTGCCTGATGGGATGATTAGGGTTTCATGGTTAGATAACACCTTCACGACTGAAGATATCACTACTGTGACTGTTGTGGATAGGAGCTTCTTGCAAGGGGACATAGTAGCCTCTGTGTCAGATCCCACCGGCCAGCTTGGACAGGTTGTGGATGTTGATATAACAGTTGATTTGTGTACCGGGAATGGTGATATGATAAGAGCGGTGTCCTCCCGGGATCTTAGGCGGGTTACTGAATTTACTGTCGGTGATTTTGTTGTATCAGGTTGCTGGCTTGGGCGGGTTGACGAGGTCATAGATAATGTGACAGTGTTATTTGATGATGGTTCTGTTTGCAAAGTGAACCGGGCTGACCCGTTAAGGCTTAAGCCTGTGGCGAAGCCAATTGTTGAGGATACCAGCTTCCCATACTACCCCGGGCAGCGAGTGAAGGCAGTCTCATCATCTGTTTTTAAAACCTCTACATGGCTTTCGGGCTTGTGGAAAGCCAATCGATTAGAGGGTGTTGTGACGAAAGTTGAGACAGTTGCAGTAATGGTTTATTGGATTGCATCAGCATATTTTGGACCATCCCAGTTGTCTATCCCGCCTGAAAAGCAAAACCCGAGGAACTTGACCTTGGTCTCTTGCTTCGCTCATTCAAACTGGCAGTTGGCTGATTGGTGCCTTCTCCATTCAGAGCCAAACCAAACATCTACACTAATAGAAATGCAAGAAAATGAGGAGCAACTAGAAAACAACCTTGAAGTTGCTGTCGGTGGCAAACCGAATGGCCATTTAAATGTTGATAATAATGCCGAAGATGGAACTCCAGATGTAGCTGCTGAGATTTTGTCTCAGTTGAAGATTTCAAAGGAACAACACCAGCAATCAGCTCACGAAAATGTGACATATCGCAAGAAATTAAGGAAAGTGTTCTTCAGGAAAGCTGACAAGAGAGCTCGCAGGAGAGAGGAGACTTTTGAGAAGGCTCTTTTTATTGTCAACACAGCTACAAAGGTCACTGTGGCATGGCAGGATGGTACAACTCAGTATGGGTTAGAGTCCACATCTTTACTTCCAATTCATAGCCCGAGTGACAATGATTTCTTTCCTGATCAGTATGTAGTTGAGCGGGCCCCGAATGAGACTGAAGAGCCACTGCTAAAGAATCGTCGTGTGGGTTTGGTCAAGAGTGTGAATGCAAGGGACAGGACTGTGTTGGTGAAATGGCTCAAGCAAGATTTCACATTTGTGGGCCAGAAAGAGTTTGAGAGTGAGGTGGTGAGTGCATATGAGCTGGAAATGCACCCTGATTTTGATTATTGCTTTGGGGATGTTGTTGTTCGGCTTCCACCGGTTTCTAATCCAACCGAATCTAGCAATGCTGAAAATGGAAGCTCTACCGAAACAAAGGAGGAGTATCAGGATGCAAGTGGTAGCCCGTGCGAAATGGACATGGATGGTGATGAGGCAAATGAGACGGCAGATAGCACATGCAAGAGACACTTACAAAGTAGTGAGGCTGACAAGGACGAAACTGTGGTGAATCTATCATGGGTGGGAAACATTATTGGCTTCTCTGATGGTGACATCGAAGTAATGTGGGGTGATAGGACAGTATCAAAGGTATTAGCTTTTATTAAGAGTTGTTTTTTATTAGAATGCATGGAGGTAGTTAGCTTTGTCTCATATTTAATGGATGTGCTATTTTAGGTGGGCCCCAATGAGGTATATGTGGTAGGCCGGGATGACGAAGAATCCTTTGATGGGGAGAGTGATGAGGGCGCAAGCTGGGAAACTGTTGATGATAATGAAATGGATACCCTCAACAACACCATGGAGGTAAACACCACTTTGACTTTTGAACTTCATTCAAAATGCCCTTAGTTTTATTCAATTGTACGGTTATCCAAAAGATCATTCTACTCTTTGCCATAAGAAGGTTTGAGTTTTCTTTGATACGCTATTCTATCTAGATCAATAATTTTCTGTAATTTTATCTGTTCAAATTGGCTGCGAACTGAAGTTATGTCTGTGGCTTAGCTTTAAAGAACAGGTCATGTTTGGTTGTGGAGTAAAGTTAATGAGAATTAAATGACTTATGTCATCTTACTCCACATATTTTACATCTCGTTTGGTAGTTTAACTTATGTCTTAAATTAATATGTTTAGAGGAGTAAGGTACTGGAAAATGAGCATCTGCCTATGACACTGGGCCAGCAGGGGCTCTGCAGGTGGAGTAAGTGTGGAGTAAGTTAATCCACCTGGAGAGGTGGATTAACTCGCATCTTACTCCAGCTTACTCCTCGTTTGGGTACTTAAGTGTGGAGTAAGGGGTTTACTCCACCTCTTACTCCACAACCAAACATGGCCTATGGTATTGCACGGAGGGGATTTCTATATTTAACTCCTTGTTAATGCTTGTTGTTGATTGGGATTATTTAATAATAGCTGTGTTAAGTTTGAGTTATCATTATCCATCTTTTTTTTTTTCGCATAATTGATTTTAATTTGTCATTCCAAATATATGTTGGCTCCTGCTCTCTTTATGATATCTCCCTGTACGAGCCGTATTCACTTATCTATTCTTCGCTCATTACCAGGAACAGAATAGTGCACAGAACAATGAAGAAAATACGTCAGAAAAGGACAATGATAATGTGTCTCATTACCTAGAAGAAAACAATGCCCCTCAAGCACGGGCTGGGCCCCTCGCTGTGCCACTGGCGGCTATTGGTTATGTTGCACGTTTTGCCACAGGGTTATTCTCTCGGGGCAAGAAACATCCAAATTCTGAATCTGAGGATGGTGCTGAGGCATCAGAGATAACTGGCAGTGAAGATTCTGAGAAAGAAGATTCGGTAGTTGAAGGTGATGTCAGGGATAATGCTGATGTGATGGTTGATCCTTCACATGCTGATGCTGCTACAACTATTGGTGATGCTCAGGGATTTAACCACTTTGATATCATGCAGAGTCCCTTGGATCATCATTTCCTGGACAGCAATGGGAGGGTGGGTCATGATTTCTTTGTTATCACTGTGATTTGGATCAAAGGTAGCCATACTTGGTTGCCAGTCAATTCTGGTGCTGTATATTTCACTGTGGAACTTACCTCATCCATCCCCATTCTTGGTTTTCAGTACCATCTTATATGACGCTATATCTCGGTTTTTAGTGTGTAGTTTAAGTTGCCAGAACAGAGGGAAATTACTGATTGAGACCACTGTTGGCTAGGCAATGTCTCTGCCAGGTCCTGTACCAGTAAACCGATCATGTTTTGTACTAAGTAGCTGAAGATAATTCAACTACTCATAGTTGCAGGTTCCGTATTCTTGCGAAAAAGTTCTTGAATCTATTCAATTACTTCAACTTTGTTTATAAGGGGTTTGTATTTGCAGGGCGGCACTACTGGTGGCAAGAAGTGGGTCAGGAAAGTCCAGCAGGAATGGAATATTCTTGAAAAGAATCTACCAGGTGTTTAATATATTCTCTACCATAACAGCACCTTGTTCTTTCAGCTATAATTGTACTAGGAAAGTGTGTTGAAGGTGTAATTTTTTTATTATCGGTTGCAGATGATATATATGTACGGGTATTTGAAGACCGCATGGATTTGGTACGGGCTGTGATAGTTGGTGTGCCTGGAACACCTTACCAAGACGGACTTTTCTTCTTTGACTTTCTCCTGCCATATGACTACCCTCAAGTCCCACCTGTAAGCCATTCTACTAATTTTTTTATTAAAAAAAAAGGAAGGTTGGGTTCTACTTGTGGCAAGGCCTCTCTATTCACTGCATTGTCATGCTGTTTTTTCCCTTTCCCTGTTTTCAATTGTTGATTCTTTATTCTTCTTTTTCATTTATGTTACTTGATAAGATATGTTGTCCATGTCAGGAGCTTGGTTTTGGCAAATGAAACTGACATGCAAGCCAAAATATATAGTTAATGCAGTCTTTCCTTGTTTGCTTAGCAAGTTGAGGTTAATTGAAACTATCTGATTTTCTGAAACAGTCAAATGAACATCTTTCTGTATTAAACAATACTTCACATATCTATCAATTTAGCATTGCAATATTTGTTCTCTACAACTTCCAAGTAGAGCATGATACTAATTCTTAATCTGAACAACTAATTGAGATACATGTTTACATAATTTTCACCAAAATTTCAATTGTTTCCTTCTCTGGGAAAATGTACTTTCTCTTATTTCAAATTAACCTTTTTATAATGCTTTATATATATATTTTAACCTGGAAAAACCTGACAGACGGCTTACTACCACTCGGGCGGGCTGCGACTGAACCCCAACTTGTACACAGATGGGAAAGTTTGCCTGAGCTTGTTGAACACATGGACAGGCAAGGGGAATGAGGTGTGGGACCCATCTACTTCAACCATTTTGCAGGTGCTTGTATCAATCCAGGGCCTTGTTCTAAATGAGAAGCCGTACTTTAATGAGGCTGGATATGAGAAGCAGGTGGGGACCATAGAAGGGGAGAAGAATGTCTTACCGTATAATGAGAATACCTACTTGCTTAACTTGAAATCCATGCTGTATCTCCTCAGAAAGCCTCCCCTGGTATTTTGTCCTAAAATAATATATTTTTTCTTTCAGTTGCCATGAAGGTTTTGATGATTCTGAAAATTAATTTGTCGTGATTTGCTTTGTTGTGGTTGCAGCATTTTGAAGGTTTTGTTAAAGATCATTTCCATAGACGTGGTTACTACATCTTGAAAGCTTGTGTGGCCTACTTGCAGGGCTTTGCTATTGGGTCCCTTACTTCAGATGCTTGCCCCACTGCGAAGAGCACAGAGTATTCTTGCTCTGTCGGTTTCAAGCTAACCCTAACTAAACTCTTGCCCCGTCTTATTTCTTCCTTAAAGGATATTGGCGTAAATTGTGATGAATTTGAACACCTCGTGAAATCTGAAAATAATCAATAGAGAAGAGGCAGTGGTGAAAAGAAATCAATATTTTACATTTTAGGGTTTCATTCTTGTGACAAGGTGCTAAACAAAAGATCTCTGATCTTGTCAATTTTTTTTTCCTTTTGCCAGTGTAAATGAACCAGGATATTTGATCAAAGTGGTTTGGGAAGTCCCAAATAGAGTTATTTTGTTTTCTTGTTCAATTATTAGCTTGCAGGGTTTTGAAAATTGCAAGGGGGTAGCACTGAAAATGTAATTTACTAACACATTAAAATGACAGAAAATCGGTATTTTTTTTTTGTTTCCATTATTTTTCTTTGTTTTTCTATAGGAGGAGAAGGATTAACAGGCGCTGGAAGTTTGCAACGGGTTTATTGTATGCAAATTGTAATTTAATGTTGTCTACTCATTCACTCGAGTATTGTTCTTTTGATTGGAAAGATGGACACTGAAGCATTAAAAATAAATATTGAAAAAAGATTATCAGTGAGTGAGATTTAAAAAAAAAAAGCTAGAAAAAAAAAGTTTTAGCTGAACACTTAGGCATATAAAGTGAACATGGGATTTCAAGTAAATTAAGATAAAACTATGCTGACACCATGGCTTGTAAAGTGAACATTAAACCTGCATGATGAACAATAAGCGAGATTTTAATTAAAAAAAATAATAGTTTCTAGTTATTAATTTTTTGAAAAGAAAAATGCGGAAACGTAGTTCTTGGACTTCCATTTACACACTAGTGTTTGGATTTTGACTTTACAAATTGACATTTGTAATAACAATTGAATGAATTGATACTTCCAGCCCAGGTAATATCAATTGCCTTATTATTTTGTAACAAAAATCAAAATGGCTTATCATTAAAGTGAAATCTTTAAAGTTTTTTTTTTTGAAAAAAAAAAATTAACTATGCCTGGTTAGGATTTCATGTAACATTATTATTCTAAAGAGGAGTATTTATTGCAACAAATTGAGAGCTCGAGAAAGTAGTAGGTCCGATGCCCATTGAATTTACTTTTGGATTCAATGAATTTCGAAACTGTCTGATTTATTTTAAGATCCGTACGCACGACAATTGATGTGAAAACGCACAAATATTAAAGTGAATCTAACGGTCCTCCAGTAGGTCCAATGGAACTCATTGAGGTCACCGACACCGGACAAGTTCCTTGTGCTCGTTTTCTCTTTGTTAAGCAAGCTGAAGGCTGAAGCCCTACGGGATGGCAGCAGCAGATGAAGACGATGAAACCCTCGAATCTCTCCTCCAAGCTTCCAAAACCCCAGACGGTCGTTCCCGCCTAGCTGCCTCAGGCGTTGTAGCAAACACCCTACGCCACCTCTCCTCCTCCTCTACCCTTGAACTCCCATACCTCCGCCTCCTCCGCAACCTCTGCGCCGGTGAGATCTCAAACCAAGACTCCTTCATCCACTGCTCCGGCCCTGATACTGTTGCCTCCATTCTCCTTTCTTCTGCTCCGGCCTCGGTGGAGGTACTTCGGGCCGGGCTTCAGTTGCTAGGTAATGTTGTGTTAGCCGGAGAGCCTCATCGAGCTGCTGTCTGGCACCGGTTTTTTCCACACGGGTTCTTGATGCTGGCCAGGGTTAGGGAGAGAGGCGTGTGTGATCCGCTCTGTATGCTGATTGACACATGCTGCTCAGGGATTGGTGGCAAAAGGAGATTGGAAGAGCTTTGTGGAACTCATTCAGGGTTGCCAATCCTTGTTGAGATTATTAAAACTGCTTTCAAAGGTGAAGGTTTTTTTTTTTTTCTTAAGGTGTTACTTCTGGTTTATGATTGTCAAAATAGAAAATGTTTCTGGTTTTCAGGTATTTGTTTGGTTCAATATGCTTTTACTCTAATCAGTATGCCTGTCAAAATAAATATGAAATTTTGCATTCATTGCACTATTGCATGCAGAGGAAATGATGTTGATAATATCTAATGGAAGAACTATAATTTGTGAGCATAGAAAATTTTCTGACAGTTACTACTAACTTTTTTCAGCTGGTTCCCAAGAGGAATGGATAGAATGGCTTCTCTTCAAAGTTTGTGTTGAGGAACAAAAATTTTCTAGCTTGTTTTCGGCTCTGAACTCATCTGACACTATCAAAATAGATCTCGACGTATCTCTTACCTATGAATTGAAACCTGAACTTTTCAACACTCAGCATACATTCCTTTTACAGATACTATCAAAATGCCTCACTGAACGACCTGAAGAAGTCACTGTCTCTGACAAATTTGCAATTGAAATTTTACAACTTTTGAAGATGACCTACAATGTTGTGGATTTCAGTACTCGTCTGAACTCTTCGATTCCTACGGGTTCCCCTGCAACCGACTTGTTGGGTTATTCGCTGGTAATACTGAGAGATACTTGTGCTTGGGAAGATGCAAGCTCACCTGATACTGATACTGACAAGGATGGACTGGTTAAGTTATTGCTAGATGGTGGCTTATTAGATTTTGTTTTATCTCTGCTTAGAGAACTTGAGCCCCCTGCTATTGTGAGAAAATCAATGGTTAAAAAAGATAATTCATCTTCTCCTGTTGAGGTGATGAAAAAGGTCTGCCCGTACCAGGGGTACAGGAGAGATGTTGTATCAGTAATTGGAAACCTATTGCATCGGAGAAAGAGAGTACAAGATGAGGTGAGAGATAAACAGGCGATTCCACTGTTGCTGCAACAATGCGTGGTTGATGAGGAGAATCCGTTTCTGCGAGAGTGGGGCCTACTGGCAGTAAGAAACTTGTTAGAAGGGAATGAAGATAACCAGAAAGAAGTGGCTGAGCTTGAGGTGAAAGAGCCAGTTACCACACCTGAAATTTCCAGGTTGGGCTTGAAAGTTGAGGTAGATGAAGTGACCAAACAGGCTAAGCTTGTTAACATTTCAGGCTGATATGTGTACAATTTGTTGTATTGTTTTTGAGTAACTATATTTGTGGATAACAATTGATTCCTATTTAAGTTTTCGCTACATGGTTTTTTTTTTTTTTTTAAATGTTTCTGACAGTGAATAACAATAGACGAGCTAATGATAAATCCTGAAGTCCCTCAATTTGAAAATATGGACCAAGTTTAGTGTGAAATAGTATACATCAACTTGCGCAAAGTTTTATTAGACCAATTTCGATAGTATGTGTCAAACTTTTTACGGATTAGTAATGCATTTACAGCAAGTACCATGCATATTAGATGTTTTTGATAAATTTGCGCTCATTTGAAGTGATTAAACTATTTTTATTTTTAAAAGGGAAGTGATTAAATCTATTAAAATTGACAGTTGTACTTCGAATAATATCCAATACATGCACAAATTTATTAGACTAATTGCATTAATTTTAACACAAACAAAATCTATATTAATGCATTCACAACATGTTTCATTCGTATTAGGTGTTTGTGATTAATTTCGGGTTCATTGTTAAGTTATTAACTTGCCAAAATTTACAGTTATTAACTTGTCCAAGGTTTATATCTGTAGGTGTAAACATGAAATTTTCAGTTATTAACTTGTCCAAGGTTTAAAGCAAAAAAATATAACTTTTGAAAGTTTTGATGTAAACATGAAATTTTCATCTACCCTTATTACTACATTTTATATCTATAGGTGTAAATTACAATGTATCTTCAAAGTTCAAATAATGTTCCAATGTAAACATGAAAAGCCCACAGCCACAACCAACCAATTTATAACCAGCACACATCCAATATCAGAAAAAGAAAATGAGGACATCAGCATATATTTCCTCTCAAGCAAAAGCAACATCTGATCTTAGTACATACTTATAATTTTTTGAGACAACCCGAGCTTCATGCAACATGCACTTGTCTCCGTGAATGTGAAGCAGTGCCATCCCTTCTACCGGAGCTACCTAAATTCCAAAATAACCGAACAAGTTTTTAGGTATAGATAGCATTCTATATGCTGCTCTAAACTGAACAGGTTTTTATTTACCATCAGATGTTCAATTAAAACATGGTTAGGTGACAAAAAACTTTCAATTAAATGTAATGCACCTGAGCATTATAAAAAGAAAGCATATAACATTTATTGTTACCTCAGCTACGACTCGTCCCTGATCATAAAAAACAGTCTCTCCCCCAACAAGAGAGTCTGAGGAAGCATCCTTGTTCCCTCCTCTGCCACTTAGATATATCAAGAGGGTATAATATGTTCTGAGTCCATTTTGAAGGTAGACACTCTCATCTATATGCCTGCCAAATCTCTGGCCCACTGTATACCTGCAATTGTTACATCAAGTGCTAATAAAACTAGATGCAATTTGATTGGTCACAGATCAAGTGCTAACAAAATTAAATTTGACAAGTGTTGTGTTCTCATAATACCGCCAATTTATACACTTGCTTCAGTTGTCACAATTAAGGATAAACTAAAATTGATCACAAAAGCAAGGGTTAACAGAAATCACAAGTGATCACCTATAAAATCTAATATTTGGATTCAGCCCAGCAGCTATTTTGCCCCGAATTTTTATATCTTGGAAAATTCTACTTAAGCCTGATTCCCAAATACACCGCGCAAGTTCGGGATCATTGACAGAAATGCGATGGTTGTCTCTGAAAGCTTCTCCTTTGGTGGGTCCCTGGCTTCCCTGGTGAACAAAGCCAAGTGACTCAGCTGTCTCAATAAATGCCTTTGCTTCTCCAGAACTCAGTAAATTTGGTATCTGAAAACAAATTATTAATCAGTTCTCTCAGCTGATTGAACAAGACCAGAACGTGCTGTGCATCTGAAATTAGGGTTAATTGAAGAAGAAAATAACCCCAAAATCGCATGGGATTGAAATGGAAGATTGGATGAGAAACATACCGTAAAAAGATGGGTAGCTTTGAAACGATTGATCTGGATATCCTTCTTTGGTTTAATGGTAGGCCATCTCCCTCCAACTCCAACTCCAACTCCAATCGTCTCTTTCCCTCCACTCGCCTTCTTCGTTCTCTTGCTTTTCCTTCGTTGATCCTCCTCTACCTCCGCCATCTCACCTCTCACCTCTCACTGGTAGGCGGTACCCTTCCCGAAAGGAAGAAAAAGAAAGAAAATATATTTTTATGGGCCGACAATTTTTTATGGGCCAGCGATTTCACTTCAAAATTATCGTATTTTCCCCTCTAAACTTTAAAAACTCACATATTTACCCATTATCTTTTATATTAAAACCAGTGTTCTAAATAGCGCGCTATAGCAGCGCTATAGCGCCACTATAGCGTTTTTGGACCCTAAACGCTAAGCTATGGCATGAAAATACGCTATTTGCGCTACGGCCGCTATAGCGGTAATAGCGGTCCGCTATAGCGCATAGCATGTAGCACGCTATTTGCGCGCTATGCATATTGGGCTTTTTTATACTGTTTATATGGACTTAAATAAAGATCCATAAAATTTATATGGGCTTTTAAAAATAGCAACTTATATGGACTTAAGATAGAATGAATCATGATGTCTAGGTTATTTTGAAATTTGAATAGAAAAAAAAATAGAATGAATCATGATGCTTAAGATATTTTGTATAGAAAAAGTTCGATAGTTTATGATATTATTATGGATA
Source organism: Carex parvula (assembly GCA_025461045.1). Lineage (NCBI taxonomy): Eukaryota > Viridiplantae > Streptophyta > Magnoliopsida > Poales > Cyperaceae > Carex > Carex parvula. Next base: position 125,588 of record JAJGRW010000963.1, on the reverse strand, counting down.
TTTTGAACCGTGGACTTTTGTACTAGTTCAATATGAATATTATAATTTCTTAATTAATTTGGTGTTATTTATTGTTATATTAAACTTTAGATAATGTTAATATATAGTACAAATATATAATATAATTTTTGTAAAAAAAAAAACGCTATTTGGCATAGCTTCCGCTATAGCTACGCTATTCGCTATAGCTTTTTTTGTAGCATTCCCGCTATGACGCTATAAACGCTATTTAAAACATTGATTAAAACACATTCTCAATTTATAAAATACCCATTTTACTCTTTTATTAAAAACCATAAAACGTCCACCTGACTCTATTGAATATGAAGGGTTCCTCTATCGTCCAAATTGCTTTAAGATCTGTGCACATTAGGTCAACACGAATCTTAAAGCGAACACGCACGGATATTGAAGCAACATGCACAAATCTTAATGAGATGCACGCATATCAAAATTGATTTAAGATCCGTGCTATATCAGCACGAATCTTGAAGCGAACACGCATATATCTTATTGTGATGCGCTTGGATCAGACGGTAGAGGAACCCTTCATATTCAAATTTGAGTTATATGGAGCGTTTTATAGTTTTAATAAAGAGTAAAATGGACATTTTATAAATTTAGAATGAGTTTAATGCAAAAGACAATAAAATGAGTAAATATGTGAGTTTTTGAAATTTAGAGGGGGGAATACGTAATTTTAAAATTTAGAGGTAGAAATACTTAATTTTAAAATTTTTGAGGGGTATACGTGAAATTTCTCCTTTTTAATAATATCCAAAGTTTAATAGAAATTAATTAATATACCCAGGTTTGCTGGGAATTAATAAAAATACCTTTACCGGTCAGAAAATGGCCAGTACCCTATTTAATCAACTACCGGCCATTATGTGGCCTCTTTATCATGTGGCATCTCTGTCTCATATCGTGATACTGGCGGTGGCGGCATGTCGGCCGGATCCTCCTCGAATACCCCGATCTCATCGAGACTGAACGCGCCAAACGCGACATCAGTAGGAAAGGACTCCGGAGGCTGTGGCAGCATCTCGGCCGGACCCTGCAATCATATACATAATTAAGTAAATTTGATCTGAATGAAAAAATTTGTACTAACCTGACAGCTAATGAAATATGACATATCAAAGGCTGAACCGGATGTCCATACTCGTCGTAGAATGCCTCCCACCCAGTCATGAACAATATCCAACGATAGTAGTCTCACTCTGGCTGCTCATCAGGAGGAGGTGGCATCTCATCTAGCATAATCAGGCTCGCATTGGACTTTATCCATATAATATCATACAGTACTAATATTGCAGATCCTGATAATAGAAGCAGCATAATTTTACTGTTATATAGTATGGTTTTGTCCATATGTCATGCAATTTCATGCCACATTGAACCCATGAAAAGGCTTCTATATTTTAACCAATCGATCTATTTAGTACATGCAAATAAACTTTTAAGTTTACCCAAAATGTGAATTGATGGTCTCGCAAATAAAACCATTTCAATGATGGGCTAACTAGGACAGATGCCCCCAAAAAGCAAAAATATAAATTGATAATGATATAAAAAAAAAGGGTCAATACACACTATTGAGAACCTATATACAGAGAAAACAGAAGTTGGGTCCAAGTAGATTCTTAACTTGTTTTTAATTTCTGTTTATTTGTGGTTTTCATTTTATTTTGACAAAGAGTTGCTCTGCTTTTTTTCTTTCCAATGCACAATATAAGTCTAAGAGCATCTACATTTCTGGTATTTTTAGAGTTTCTAATCTGATGTGACAGTTTCTAATACAGTTTTAGAGATGTCGGAGAGTTTCTTATTTAGAAACTATACAGTAAAGTTTTTTATTAAAAAATTATTTATAAACTCTCTGCTGACCAAATAATTGGTTCAAATTATTTCTTTCTTTTAATTTGTTGCTGACGTAGCTTAATAGACACTGTAAAATTAATTTCAAAAATGTGAGAGTTAGAAACTTCAGAGACCTTAATTTCTAAAATTAGTTAACATTTTTGAGTTGCTGGGCCACCCAATTTTTTTATTAATAAAAAAATAAAATAAAAAATATCGATAATAGATTAACAGAGAATGTTTTTGGAGAAATTTGAAATTTAAGAAAACCGTGATTGTTTATAACATTCAGATTATCTAAGATAATTAAATTCTTAATTAACTAAACAATGAAAAAAAAGACTGGATGTTACTGTATGCCAGCAATAATAATAAAAAAAGTCATAGATAAAGTCCCGTTTTGAATTTCATTGAAAGATGCGAAGTGAAGTTAGACAAAAACAGATGGATCAATATTTGATGCGAAGTGAAGCTAATTATTTCGAAGGATCATAAGTAGAATAAATTAGATTAGCACAGGCTTCATAGGCTCACGCTCCCCAAACAATGTTGAAATTTGGATGGCTACAATTTTTTACGGCCAACCGGCCATAGAAATGGACTTAAAATACTTGGAGTATAACATAAAAGAGGATGAGAATAGCCTCATAGAGAGCTACCCAAGAGACCATGTTGTTAAGTGTAATAATGTCACAAAATGGGCCTTTGTTTTTTAGTAACCTTTAATTAGTGGTTCTGTTTACTGGTTGAAAAGAAGAAAATACGACCAGTAAACAACTGAAATTTATTTGTATGCTCAAGAGGGAGCGTTGGAGATTCTTAACAAAAGGCATACAGTTGGTGCTGTAGTTGGACTCGGCCATGAGCAGATGAGCTTCCCAGGTGTTTCTCATTTCACCTAAGGTACCTCAAATTTACAGTTTGGATTCTGACCGTCCGATCTGCATTAGCACTAATATTAAAGCGACCCGTGCATTCCATGTCGGTTCGTATTGGATCGGACGGTCCGGATCGAAACTCAAACTTTGAGTTATTTCGCTGGATCGGACTAAAATTTAACGCACGGCTCATTAACCTCATCTCACACAACGCCCCATTGGTCCAATTTTGTGGGAATCCATTTTTACAGCGCCCATTTTGGTGCGTACAGCGAACCAAAATTTCACGGACCAAAATGTCCCTGCTCAGCTTGATCTCCTGCCCTGTTCTCCCTGCCCGGTATATCCCCGCCTTTGACTGTAGGAGCATTTTGGTCCGTAAAAATTGGGGTTCGCTGTACGCACCAAAACGGGATTCGCTGTACGCTGTAAAAATGGGTTTCCAATTTTGTACTCTTTTTCTCTTAAAAAAAATCTTAAAATTGAATTCCCAAAAGCCCCAGCCGCTGTGAGAACTGAGAAGAGATGGCTACTACTACTAGTAGTAGCGTTGTTTGTTCTATTAATCCAATTCTCCCTGCCTCTCAATTCTCATTTGCTCGAACCACCACTGGACCTCTCCAGCATCGCTTGCTCACTGTCAGTGTCAGAGCCCAAGACTCCGATGGTCAGCTGTCCCAGCAGCAGCAGCAGCAGCTTAATCTCTCCGTTCTTCGCTTCACTCTAGGCATACCCGGGTTGGATGAGTCGTACCTGCCGAGATGGATTGGAGTTGGTTTTGGGTTGCTTGTGCTGCTCAACCATTTCCTCTCTACCAATTCTACTTCACCCCAGATTGTAAGTTTTACACTGCTTTGTAAAACACTACACTTCATTTTGTTCTTTGTAAATAAAAAAAAAGCAAAGGGCTTTGTCTGAAATTTTGTGTTTGGTGATATGGCAGAGGTCTGAGATTCTGGGGTTTTGTCTGGCTGCCTTCTCTGCCATGCTCCCGTATCTAGGGAGGTTTATTGAGGTACCAAATTTGCAAATTATGTATTTTTGTTTTTTCACTTCATTGATTATGCTGATTAATTTTTCTTCAGTTCATGGATATTTTCTAAAAATTTGGTATATATTATGCATTTTGGTTCAATCATTCTTTTAAAAGATCATAATGAACCCTAGTTAGTGCTGACATGGAATCAGTCATTGTTTGACTGAAAGATGATCATACACACCAAATTTGACTTCAATTACATCGTATATAAAAGAATTTGTTGGGACCAAGAGATACAAGGGCCGTTTGTATAGTTTCCTAGGTGAAGAAAAAAAAAACCTTCAACTGGTTTTTGGTTATTCAATTCTTGATCCTATTGATAAGAAAGTTTGATTATATGTTGAGATAATTGTTGAGATAAACTTGCAAATCTTATGCAAGACAAGAAAGTTTGATTATATGTTTTACAATAAAATCAATGCCTGAGTGATATTTAACATTGTAGGGGGTTAGTTCGGTTAATCGCCTCCCACTGTCAGAAGGAAGCAAACAAATATTTATATTATCTGAAAATTTGTCTACTGCTCAGAAGGAAGATTTGGCGTGGGCATCATATGCTTTGTTGCGTAATACCAACACCATATCTGTGGTATTCTCTTACTCACTCTTTTTCTTTTTATTGCTTCATTATTTGGTTTCGAAAACAAATAATCCAAAGCAGTCAAAGATTTTTTAGTTATGTTTGTTATTTACCCAAATGTTGTTTTATTTTCTTTATCAGCTTATAGCAGTCAAAGATTTTTTATGTATACGTGGCTGCTGGGATACACCAGAGAAAGCGTCAAAAGAAGCCATAATAGATCAGTTTAAGGATCAGATCCAGCAAGCAGGATTTCGTGGCCTAACAGAAACCCTCTATTTTCCAAGATATACTGGTAAATTTTTTTTTTTTTTTCTTGTCAATTATAAGATATCAGTATTTGCACGAAGCATGTGTGAGTGTGAATTTCTTATATGCTGAAGGAAACCCAAGTCTCTTTTATTTTTGGATAAAAAGCAACTTACAGTTGAAACAAAGCTTAATTGAAGCGGAAAAAATTACTATACTGTCCCTGAACATTTTTGTGTCATTCTGGACACAAGTACTTGTTCATGTGAAATGCAAACCTATCAAATGAGCCAGTTTTTGTTAGCTCAATTTGAGTTCATGGAAAGTCAAAGGAGCACTTGACAGAATTTGAGGCAACAGGCCAACAAATTACCTTTGATTTGACTTTGATTTATTTAAAATTAGAATGCACATATTTCAAAAACTTTCTTATAACATAAAGAATTGACAGCCTTTAATATTTCAGAAACTCAAGTTGGGAAGATTTTACCAAAAGGGGTTCTTTCAGTTGTAGTACACCCGATCGGAAGCACCTCTTATTCATCGGAAAGTATTGAAGGTTTAGTTTTGGTGGCATCAAACTCAAACTATGCATATAGTGACAAAGATATAGCTTGGATTAAATCAGTTGCTAACAAGTTTCAACTTATGGCACCTTAAGAATACGAATGCTTAGGTGCACATAGGAAATAGGATGTATGTATTTTCTTTTATCAAACCCAGCTTGTGACTTAGACTTGCTTCTTTCTAGGAAAGTAATTTTCAATTTGCATTTATTCTTTGTCGAAGTTAACTGAGCATGCAAAACCTCATAAATGAAAAGAAAGGATAAATGAATGTGTCTGCCATTTTATTAATTCATTATCATTAGTAAAGTATCCGGAATATATATCTGGGTTTAAAAATGTTTGTTGTGACAATAGTAAACTTTTGAATACAAAACTATTGCAATCTTATTTTTGTAGCAGTTAATATACTTTTAGATCAGAACAGATTTAGATTAATCCGATTACATTGAAATAAACCCAAGTATCAGTATTTTTAGTTGCAAATCTAAAAAGTAATCGATGTTTGACCAAATTCGAATTTAAGATGAATCAATTTGGCTTCAGTTTGAGCCAAATTTCAATGAAAATTATTTTAGAAATTGCATTTAGTCTGTCATTAGTCATTTATCACTTTTCAGATATATCTAGAATTGACATTTTTGTAAAGGGAATATCACAACAAGAGTAAAAAAGAAGAAGCAAAGTTCTATGTATAAATTTGGTACCATTGCCCCTTGTATTAATTTGTCAAATAATTATTTTCTGCTATTAATGCCTGTTTCTTTCCTCTGAAAATTTGTTTAATGATCAGAAAAACAAAAAAATGTCCAGATTTTGCATTACAAATACAAATTATGAAATCCAACTATGACATCAGGCTCTTTCATTTTACTTGTCTAACTTCAATCATCAATCTTTTGTGTGTGAAGCAACTATCGTTTTCTCTTGTCAAGCTGGACTTTGTAAAGCAACTATTGCCGGCAACTGATAGGCTACAAGAACTTCTCCAGTCCGTAAACCAGATTCTGTAAAAGCAGTTTGTTAAAGTTGTTCATCTAAAAAAAGACAATCAAACAGTACTATTTTTTCCAAAATAATTAATTACCTTTAATCGTACCACCTTTCGAATTGCCAGAATTAACCCTGGCATGAGGCACTGTACATTTGTGATGTCATGTCTTAGTGTATAAACCTGGAAGTAAATAAACAAAAATATGCTTATATAGATTGAGGCACTTGATAGTAAACTTTTAGATTAAATGATGAAATGATTTATATCTTACCTCACCAGGCCCAGAGAAGTGAACTGAGGTACTCAAAGGAAGACCAGGAAGAACTAGACTATGAACACGTACACCATCTTCACCTAAGACTTGACCTCTTGCCTTTTGAAATAGAATTCATCAATTGGTCAAGTTATATTTACTGGTATTATCTGTAGCAATTCAGTTGCAAATTGATTCAATATGTAAACTTCATACAGGATTATCTGTGGATATATCTTCTCTATTATACAACTGACCCAGATCTGACAGGTTGTTTGCAATCTGAATTGCATCTTGTGATGGAAATTCCTGCATATAGACAACAATAATTACATCAATATTTATTAAGAAATTTAGATATATGCCCATCATAACTTGTTTAATTAGATATTTCCCCATTCAAACTTAAAAATTAGTTATTTCCCCATCTAAACTCATTGATTTTATTAATGACAGATTAATAATGATGAAAAATTAAACTGACGATTTTACCCCCTTTTAAAATTTTGCATCGGCCCTCTTCTCTCCATTTCTCTTCTAAGAGGAGACAGCCTCAACTGGGCTCTACCCCTTTGAAACGAGCATCTCGGCCTTGATTGAAGAAGAAGACAAACTGTCCATGGACTGGCTGTGGTGACCCTTGGCGTTTATTTTTATTTTGAAGGGTATGCATTGCCAAAACGAACAAATTCCTCAAGGATTTGAATCTGTCATTATGCTCCCCATCTACTGGGAGGATCAACACAGCAAACACCAACTTGCTGAGACGGGTGGCCTCATTTCTAAAATTAGAAAATTTTAGAAATGGGCATATTAATAAAATCAATGAGTTTAGATGAGAAAATAAATAATTTTCAATTTTGGATGGGGAAATATCTAATTGAAGAAGTTATGATGGGCATATATCTAAATTTCTCTATTTATTTCAATGAGTCTTTGGTTTCAAATTTGATATTTTAGTTGATGGTCTTTTATTCTTTGATCAATATCCCTATTTCTTTTGTAAGTTAACCATATTGCTTATAACTTTTGTGTTAGTATCTTGACATAAGGATAAGACTGGTATCCACTGGTAAGGGCAATACATATATTTTTTTTATTTACTGAGAACGAGATTAATTACAAAAGATAAAGAAGATTCTAACTGATGGATTAGATCTTGATTCCACAATTTCAACATTGTTGTAGTGAAATGAAGCTTGAATTGCAGCTTGTTGAAGAAGAACCGAACCGATAGACAATGTTGGAGCAACCAAGCAGCCCTGTAAATTATATTGGCAATGCTGGTTTAGAAAGAGTGCACATAGATGAATTATTGAATTACCATTGGTCAATTGAAAAAAATTACCATGCTTGCTTTCTCACAAAATGCTGACAGAGCAGCTACAGTTTCTAACTCGAGTTTTGGAACATATACCACACTGCTCAATCCAAACGCCGATGCCTGCAACACATCTAATGCTTAAAATTTAATTTTTTGTCAAAGCTGTTTCTTTGTTCATGTTATCCATACAGATGGTCTCAATTTGGGTTTAGATTTGTAACAAGACAGATTAAAAAATAAAATGATTAAATTTTATTGGATTGAGACAAAAAAAAAAAAAAGGTACCTGCTTGACATTGTCATATACTGTAGAAGGCTCGGTGAAATCAACCACCACCCCAGTTGCTCTGGACTAAAAGTACAAAAATAGTAAATTAATTAATTAATAAATAATCAAAATAAATGGTAACCAGATTCTGTAAGTAATTAATTACCTGTGAAATGGAACCCAAAACCATGGTAATATCCTTGAGCACTGGAATTTCCAAAGGCTCCTCCATCCCACACAGCTGTCCAGCATCTTGGCCAACTAACTGAGAATCAACGGCACCAGCCAACTCCATCCCTCTTGCTCTTGTCACAGCCAAAATGGCAGCTCTTCCTATGTCTTTGCTTATGCCATTGATGACGACCTTAATGGTGCTTGGTGTGGGCTGCACTGACACTGAGGCCACAATTGTATTTCTATAAAGCTTCTTCTTCTTCGAAGGGTAAATTGTGTAGCTCAATGTAAGTGTAGCCATGGATGCATGTAGCTAATGAATTGAGTCGATCGAGGTGGATAAGAGAGTTGGAGAAGGCGTCTCGAGTCTTTTTGGCATACTGTTAGATCTCTCTGGTTTTCTGTTTCAACAGATGGTTAGGCTCCGCATATAATATATGCTTCTATAGCTGAGGTCCCACTGCAAGGGGTAGTGGATCTTGTCATCAGCGACTCGCAACATTGGATTTAGCAGGGAACTGATAACAGAAGATTTTGATTCGGGTTATATGTGCTAATGAAATGGGCCTTATCTTTTGAAGCTTTAAGGACCAAGTGGTTTGGACTTTGGAGGTCTTGCTCTTGTCATAAATACATTGCCCATTTCTTTGGCTGGTCATCTTACGGAAAACCTATGTTTTGATAATTTCTTATAGAGTGAGTCTATGTATATGCATAGTACAAATTAGTCCGTACTACAGAGTCATATTTATATTTTGAAAATTTTAATAGTCGATCTGAACCGTTCAACGTGATACCCACATGAATACGTACTTAGCAGACTAAATTTTATATTTTTTCAAACTTTTTACTATATTTTAAGATAGATAAAAAATTACTTGATCTGAAAATTCTGAACCATCCTAAAACAGTAATTTTCTACCTATCTAAAAAACTAGTAATTTTATTTTAAAAATAGAAAATTTAGCCCACAAGTATATTCTCATATGAAAATCATGTTGAACGGTTCGGATCGACCGTTAGAATTTTGAAAACAAAAATATTGATCCGTAGTACGAACCAATCTGTGCTATGCATAGTACCATAAACTCACTCTTTCTTATATATCCTTCATAACTTTGTGTACATAACTTGTGTAGTTTCTTATTTACTTCTAGAAACTTAAATTTATCTTATTTATCCCTCAACTCTTACAACCTCTTCTTATTTATTCATCATGTAATTAGTGTCAAGTTAATTATAATTAAATTACTAAAAAAACCTTTGTTTACCCATGATAAAAATTAAAAAGACAAAATTACCCTTTACTCTCATTTGATCTTCCTGTACAGAACAACACCTCCCTTAAACCCTTACTTTTCCTGAATCTTTTCTTCTCAAGCCATTGCTCTTCTCTAAGTCCAAATAATAGGATACAGACCCGTTAACCTAACAAACCAGTTAGCACGAAATAATGCAAACAATAATTTTAACTTTGAAAAAACCTTAAACCTCTAAGTTGACATGCTCGAAAAGCAAGGCAGGTCAATACAAATTGAAAGCTAGACTTTTATGTAATGTGTTGTGTAAGAAGATTAGGGTATTAGGTTGGATGACTAGAGGTATATGAAATTAAATCCATGTACTACTGTTGTTGTTTTTAATATTACAATGTATGCGGCTGAAATATTGTTTTTAATATTATAATGTATTCGTCTTAGTTTTTCATTGCCACGTAAGATTTTTTTTCATGGTTATACTTAGTAATAATTTTATTCCTGTCATATCACTTCAAAATATTTTTATATAAAAAATGGATGTGAAGATGGTCAACCAACTGATCATTAAAAATTATATAGTTATAATGTTTGATCCATGTTTCCGAAAGTCGAAATCGGAAAATCGGTTAGTTGTATGTGGAATTGGAATCAATGGGTCAATCATAATTTGACCGAATGGAGATTCTTTATGGACAACTAAAATAAAAAATCAGGAAGCTAGACTTTTACCTTTCTATCCACTGTTCGACAATCGACACTTCTACTGTCTTCATGTGAAGAAGATCATTTTGAAATTACAAGGACAAAGACAAAGGATGAAAGGAGCCTACAAATCTATAATGTTTTATATAGGACAGTGTTACGCGTAGCATAGAGCCCTCCGTGCTACGGCTTATTTTTTGAGTTTTTAAAATTCTAACGGTCGATCCGAACCGTTCAACATGATCTCCATATGAATATGTACTTGCAAACCAAATTTTACATTTTTTAAAATTTTTTTACTATTTATTAAGTCACTTTGAAAATCGCTGATCTAATGGTCCAGCAGATTTTACTGTTGTGTATAAATTAGTGTTTTTTCAAAGTGGCTTAATAAATAGCAAAAAAATTCTAAAAAATGTAAAATTTGGTTTGCAAGTACATATTCATATGGAGATCATGTTGAACGGTTCGGATCGACCGTTAGAATTTTAAAAACTCAAAAAGTGCGCCGTAGCACAGAGGGGCCCTTATATATGCATAGCATATTAGCCAGATTCGTTTTATATAATTATAACCTCAACTGAATTTACAAATTTAGAGTAATCTTGCGTATTTTCATAATTTTCAATTTGATAGCAGATGATTCTAGTTTTAATACACTTTTTATTTAAAAAATAAAGAACGTGTACAATTTTAATGTTTTAACTTGAATATTTTTTAAAAATATCAAATAAATATACATGAAAATGGAATTTGCACTAGAAGTTGCGATAATTAATGTGAAATAGACACCGACAGAAATTTAATGCACTTATGAATGAGTGTATATATCAATTCAAAAATTTCATATCTGACAGCTCACATCTTCCCTTATCTGTTCCAAAGTTATGTCCTGAATTAGGGCATGTTTGGCTGCTCCCCACGAAATACTGTTCATGTGGGAAAAAAAAAATTCACTCAGACTGAATTTTTTTTTTTCCCACGTGAACAGTAAATTTCAGTTCAAAAATTTTCTATTCCTATTCCTATTCCTATTCCCATTCCCACTGTGCAGCCAAACAGGCCCTTAATTTATCCATCCTCATAAATCACTAATTACATATCCTATCAATCATCATATGACCATTATAAGGTGAGAGATATAATTAAAGCAGATGTTTGGACATTTAAATATCCTCCCTTTTAGACCTAGGTGCTAAGCGTATTATTGACCTAGGTGCTTATATAATGAGGCACTCTAGTATTATCCGATTTTTTTTTTACCATCTTTGAAAAAATGATAAAAAATTTAATCATTTTTTTTTTATTTTGAATTTTACCATTTTCGTAGGCTATACCAGCAATTTATACCTGGAGAAGTGGTAAAATCAATTTTTTTAAAAAAAAATTGGTTAAATAGTTTTTTTTTGTTTTTTGTTTTTAAAGTTGATAGTATTACAAGTATTCTGCTTAAGTTAAAAGAATTTTGTTTTATTATATTAGCATTCACATTAAGTTATATAAGAATTTTGATTAACTGATATATGAATCAAAATAATCTGAAAATTCAATTCTTTCTGTGCAATTTATAAATTCTGAATTATGAAATTTAATATAGAGGAATAATCTAATACTTAAGATTTTGGCGACAAATTACTGCCAATGAAATAGAACATCAAATAATTTTATTTTTGTATTTTTAAATGAGGAGGATTTGAAAACCTCACTACAAGAAATAGCTTTTAGTGACATTAAAACAATTGACTGGTTGCTTGGAACGCCTTATTGTAGGTAAATATATATATACTCCAAAATTTTGTGATATTTAATTGCTTCTATGCACCTAAGGACCTATTTGTAAAATTAACATATTTTCATTTTCAAAGTTCAAACAGTCGATCCGACCGTTCAACATTACCTCCATATTAAAATGTACTTGGAGGTCAAATTTTACATTTTTTTTTAATTTTGTACTATTTATTAAAATGGGTAGAAAAATTCAATGGTCTGAATTGGACTAGTTTTGTAAAATACTTAATAAATAGTAAAAAAATTCAAAAAAATATAAAATTTGACCTCCAAGTACAATTTTAATATGGAGATAATGTTGAACGGTCGGATCGACTGTTTGAACTTTGAAAATGAAAATATGTTTATTTTACAAATAGGTCCTTAGGTGCATAGAAGAATTTGCTTTTAATTAATTATTGAAGATATTTTTATTTTTTAAAAAGTTCTTACCATCACTCGCAGTAAATTTATTTTTTGAGAACTCTGACACACATCGAATAAATAATATTAAAATAAATAAAGAAAGGTAAAAGATATGAAACTGTTGCAGAGTGTTGTCAGCGCTTGGGCCTTGCCAAAAAGGCCTCTAGCAACACATCCCAACGGTCCAATCTTTGTTTCTCTAACTACCACCGTCCGATCTAGCCTTCCCCCCCATCCAACGCACAGCAAACAACGCAATTCAAAATTCTCAAACCCAGCGACAGGAAACCAATAAGAAATTCAAATTGAATTGAATTGAGAAGCAGAGAGCCCACACTAACTAGTACTTCTTCCCTCTCTCGACTCGAGATCAGAGGCAACTGTCGGAGTCGAGAAGCATGAGCGATCAGAATTTTTGAAATCCCCATAGATATCATATCTATATCCCCTCGCCTCACAAGGTAATAATTATATCAATTTCCTCCTCTCCTCCTCTCCTCCTCAATCCTCCTCCTTTGATGATCGCTGCTTTGATCGTTGCTCTAGGTTGTACTACTTGGAGCTTCCTGAAGAAGAGAAAAGAGACGGGAGCAAACTTACAAGATTTGCTTTTTGACAACAACGCTTCAATTCCAAGCAAAGATATTCAAAGAGGTATTTCTTTCTTTCTCTCTTTTAATTGTTTAGCTTTTGGGAAACTCTGATTTGATACATCCTTTTCTCTTTTCATTTCTTTTTCAAATTTTATCATAAGTGTTTTTTTTTAAGTAATGCATATCAGAATCTTAGAATCTACTCATTAGTAGTCTATTTTCTCTTCCAAGCCAAGCATTGCCTTTCTCGTCATAAATTCCCCCTTTTCTTTTCGATTTTAATTTTTTTCCGAACTGGATCGCTGCCGACACGGACACGGACACGGCTTGAAGTTTGAACCAGGCACGGTTCCCCGCCGGCTACGGGAGGTTGTCTGTCTGTGATTAAAATAACGACAATGCCCTCCATTTTGTTGCGGTATTTGGATAATTAGTAAGTAATTACCAATATGGGATGGGGGTAAAAAGGTAATCATCGCTAATGTAGGACAGTAGGAGAGGTGTAGCTTTCCTTTCATGGGACCACTTTGGGGATATTCACGCTGGTCCCCACTTTCCAACTTCTTTCTGAAATTTGAAAGAGAGGCTTCTGTGTTCTGTCCGATTCTTGTAAATTTCCAAACTAAATTAATTAAACTGGAAATAAGAGAAACAGCGATTTCGCTTTATAAATGGAGACTCCGTTTCACGTGCGATTGGCGCATCTTTGGAGGTAAAAAAAAAATGATGGCTACAGGGACGAGTCTCAGTAAAAAGAAATAAGGACCCTGTAAATATAATTAAATATGATTCGGTCACGCTCTACTTTATTTTTACACTTTCGCCAGCTGATTTGCCTCATAATTTTTCTATCTCACCAATTTAGTTTACATAGCTCATACATTTGTAGTAGCTTATTATTAGGCTATTAATTGATATATTTCTTTAAACAAGTACTTTGAAAAAGAGTCATATGCTCGGCACTTACTGTCAGGTTCAGGTTTTCTGTGGCTATGCCATCTGTATTTCGTTGTGCAACTAAATAACTGGTTTCATAGATGTATATCTTGCTTCATTATCACAGTGACAACTTAATTGTTCGGGAAAGGTTTGGCGAGATCAAAAATTCGTGATTCGGGTATAATTTGGAAATGATTCGGTACAACAAGAAAAGAAAAAAAACAAAAAAAAACCCTAAAAAATAAAGTTATAATTTTTTTTTAATTTTTTTTTAAAATTTCGCGTTTTTACCGTGAATAATTCGTAATTCGCGCTTTATATACATTTTATTTGCGAATAAAACGTCTTATATGTTTTTTTGCATTTAAACGGAGTTCGGTTCGGTAACATCAAAAAAACGTTTAATACGCGAATAAAACGCAAATATATCGCGAGTGCTGTCACTGTATTCATTATTAATCTATACCGACATCAAAGAAAATCTGAGTGTATTGGTGGAGTTATAGTTTCTTATACCAAAATAGTCCGAAGTGTCATTGTTTAATGTACTAGAGGGGTAGGTGATTTAGTAACGTCTTCACAAGGTCGATGGTGCTAACCTAACAACAGCATTAATGTCATTTTTTAAAATTTGAATCGATTACCGGAAGTGATTGGAACATGATCTTCTACTATAATATTACTAATTAAGAAAGTGTGGCTCTTTCTATGAGTTGCTAACAAAATTTGTTGAATTCCTTTATACCGATTTAAAAACTTCTCGAGTGTTTATATAAGTTAAAAATAACAAGTTTTTTAGCATAGTTAATGATTACAGTTCACAGTTGCCTACTTTATAATGAGCACACACTGCATTAAATTCACGAGTGAATGGCCATTTTGGATTTTTGCTCAGTTATAGTCAGTACTGCTCAGCCTGTACAAGAACACTGTCTGAAGAGTGAAGAGGGAGAAAGAACTTGACACGTGCGGGACCCACATGTCATGTTTGCTTGTACACTTGCTCCGAACAACTATTCTGTCCGTGTTGTATGTGTTGTTTGTTCTCATCTTCTTTCTTTGTTTTTTTCTGTTCTCGGGCTATTGTAAAGTCAAAGGGCTAATTGATTGAAAATAGGTTAAATTTATTACTTTTGTTTATGAAGTATATGATTTAATACCGCTATAAGATAAGGATTGCACATGCTACCTCCATAGATGGCTCGATTAGATTGGCGCACCAAATCTTCAAATTAAGCAAATGGATTTTAAATTCGCTGGGAAGATAAGTAAAATTAAATCAAGACTTCCAAGTTTAACACCTTTTAGCATGTCAAATTAATTTGCTTTGTGTTAATGTTAAGTATTCCATTAATTTTGTCTTCTATTCCAATAATAATTGGACTCATGTTGCCTCTCACAAAAGACACTTACAAACTTCTAATCACAGTCATTTTGAAAACGATTTGTCGGCCGTTACTTAAAAGAGCAACAGGCACGCTCTCCTAGTTTTGTTCTTACCCCTTTCCTTCCTTCATCTCGAACTTTCCCCTAATACCAACTTGTTTTTACATCCATCCTAAATCCACCATTATTTATTTCTTAATAAATAACATAGTGCTGGTTGGTCAGACCTGGTTTTCGTACAGTTGCGATCTGAAAAGGAATCAAAGATTCGCAGACGTAGAGAGGCAACTTACTGCATCCTTCCAATTTTTTTCAAAAGTATTCCTCTTCTAATTATTAATATAATAATAAAAAAATATAAAAAAGGAAAAACATATTCCCGCACCGCCTTTCTTTCTTAGCTTTACTCCTCTCTCTCCTCTCATCTCTACTCCTTTTTTCTTTAATCACCTTCTTCCATTGCTGTTTCTTTTCAGATCAAGAAGACTCCATTGCTGGATCCATGGCTAGTAATCCAGAACCCGTTACTGAACCTGAGTTATCAGCTGATTACTGGCTGGCACGTGCCCGGCAACTGGCACCCACTGCAATTGAGAGGGCCCATGCCACCACCGGCTTTCCGGGTCGGTGGAAATCGATCATTTCCAAGCTGGAACGTGTTCCGACCTGCCTCTCTGACCTCTCCAGTCACCCCTTCTTCTCCAAAAACACTCTCTGTAGAGAAATTCTCCAGTCAGTGGCAAGCACGCTTTCCGAGACGATTAACCTGGCCGAGAGATGCGGGTCCTGTGACCCAATCCAAATTGGAAAGCTTCAGATGCAGAGTGATCTTGATTCACTGATAGGAAAACTTGACCTGAATCTTCGCGACTGTGCACTCCTTGTGAAAACAGGAGTGCTCAGTGATGCAACAGTACCGGCAGTACCTGCTCCGGAACCTGTACCGGTACCGGCATCTGCATCTGCACCAATACCAACGCAGCAATTAAATGTGCGGGAAATGCTAGCCAGATTGCAAATTGGGCATGCGGAGGCGAAACACCGGGCTGTCGATAGTCTCTTAGAAGTGATCAGGGAAGATGAGAAGAGTGTGCTTTCAGTTCTTGGCCGAAGCAACATTTCAGCTTTGATTCAACTTCTCACTGCCACTGCACCTAAAGTTAGAGAGAAAGCCGCTACTGTGATATGTCTCCTGGCCGAGTCAGGAAGCTGCGAGACTTTGCTGGTCTCTGAAGGTGTGCTTCCACCTCTTATTAGGTTAGCAGAATCTGGCAGTCTAGTTGGCCGTGAGAAGGCGGTGATCACACTCCAGAGGCTATCCATGTCTGCTGATACCGCTCGTTCGATTGTTGGCCACGGTGGTGTCAGACCATTGATTGAGATTTGCCAGACTGGCGATTCGATTTCTCAATCAGCTGCTGCGGGTACACTGAAGAATCTGTCAGCAGTGCCCGAGGTACGACAGACATTGGCCGAAGAGGGGATTGTGAGAGTCATGATTAGTCTACTCGATTGCGGCATTGTTCTTGGTTCAAAGGAGTACGCAGCAGAGTGTTTGCAGAATCTGACATCAACCAATGATAATTTAAGACGATCGGTTGTCTCTGAAGGTGGATTGAGGAGTTTATTGACCTACCTTGATGGCCCGTTACCGCAGGAATCAGCAGTAGGCGCTTTGAGAAATTTGGTTAATTCAGTGCCAATCGATAGTCTCTTGTCACTTGGTTTATTGCCACGCTTGCTTCATGTGTTGAAAGACGGTTCACTCGGTGCACAACAAGCTGCAGCTTCTGCTATTTGTCGGGTGTCGAGTTCGGCTGAGATGAAGAAATTGGTTGGTGAGTTTGGTTGCATTCCCTTTCTCATAAAACTTCTTGAGGCAAAGTCGACTGGTGCCAGAGAGGTTGCAGCACAGGCCATTGCAACTCTGATGAGCTGCCCGCAAAATTCACGAGAAATTAAAAAGGATGAGAAAAGTGTCCCCAATTTGGTTCAATTACTCGATCCAAGCCCATTGAACACTGCAAAGAAGTATGCGATTGGTTGTTTGTTAATGCTTTCGACGAGTAAGAAGTGCAAGAAATTGATGATTTCGCATGGTGCCATCGGGTATCTTAAGAAATTGTCAGAGATGGATGTGTCTGGTGCAAAAAAACTGCTTGAGAGATTAGAAAGGGGAAAATTAAGGAGTTTGTTCAGTAGGAAATGAGTGCTGAATTATGAGGAGTGTTTTGTTTGTAACTTGTATAAAGTTCTGTTTCATGTTCTCTATGAAATAGTGCTGAATTATGGCAGCTGGATATTTTTTTACTTTTTTTCTCCTTTTCTTTCGTGTTTAGTTAATTCAATGTGATCAGTTTAAAATGGCGGTCTCCTTTGGCCTTTGGGTATGTGAATGTGCTATAAATCATACGAAGAAATGTGTTATTCTTATATACTCAGTTTTTGATTGACTTTCAACCATAAAGTATCATTCTCTTGTTATACGAGAGGAACAGCACATGCAGTTCTTCGTATGATTTATAGCATATTCGATCGAGTGCTATTATTTTTAGAGGAGGGTTCAAATGCCTCCATTTTTCATGCCTCCACCATGCCTCCATTTTTAAAACTTTAATAACTCAAAATTTGAAACTTAAAAGTCAAAATAAAACCGTTGGATATGATCTACATTATTTTATCTATGTGCTCATAAAAAATTATCACATTTCGATTTTGTTTTTATGTGAATCAGTAAGCTGAAAAATCAATGGCTAGAAATTATCCACATTAGTACGTCTTTTTATAGGCTCTTGATGACAACCAAAACAAAATTGAAATGTTATAATTTTTTACACGTGCATAGATAAAATGATGTAGATCATATCCAACGGTTTTATTTTAACTTTTAAGTTTTAAATTTTGAGTTATTAAAGTTTTTAAAAATGGAGGCATGGTGGAGGCATGAAAAATGGAGGCATTTGAACCCTCTTATTTTTATCTGATTAGGACTAACATTTGATAACATCATCATAGCATGCATTTCTTAATGTACGAAATATCTCATGTCAAAAGATCAAACATAATTATTATATGTAACTAATTGATGACACTTGTACAACAATAATTGCAGTGTTTTATAGTGGGCTGCCCAATATTTTTGTTCACCAATATGTATTGATGCGATTGGCTTTATGTCTAACATTTTTTTATTTTTAAAAACCTTCGCAGAAGCTGTGAAGCCGTGAGAGAAAATCAAATTCTCAACTGAGTAACCACTGTTTTAGAATTTTTTTTCTTAGCTAATTGTGTTACCTCCCGTTTCTCTTTGTCTAACATCCTTGATCCGTAAAATATGATCATCAGTCGATATAAAGCTTCATAATATTATTCAAAAAGATAATTGATCTACATAAAAAATATAAAATAGCACAATTATCTACATAATTGATCTCTAAAAGCATATCACTAACAATTTTGAACTTCCAAATAAGCAAATGTTCTGTATTAACTTATATGGTTCTGATAATTTATGATGCCCCTTTGAGTGATTTGGGGAAAGTTCCATAGTGCTATGACCCTTTATATCATCTCTATACCTTACCTTCACTCAAAATGAAAGAAACAAAATCCTGCCTACTTAACTTAATTGGATAACATACTAAAGAACAAATATGTATGGTTTACTTTTCATGCTTACAATTCCAATTAATGGTTTGTAAAAAGGGACCATTCATTACAGAATATGTTTTGTTATAAAGCGCCATAAGTATCCGTTATTATGTGTAATAAATTGCTACAGGCTGTACAATTTGGTTACTAGTCTCTGTCGGGGAATAAATGGTGATCATTTTTTGCAACTACTATAGCTAAAACAAACAAGGATTGTGCTGATTTCTATCTCATATGTTATACGAATTGAAATCAGCTGAAATCCATCGTTCGTGAACAATGTTCTTGAAATTTTTGAAATTCCGAATTCAGCCGTCCAACTTTTTCTATGCACGAATCTCAAAACAATTAATTTTTCTGTGCACGCATCTAAAAACAACTTGATGGCTGGATTGAAAAAACATGAATTTCAGGAACACTGTTCACGAATGAGAATTTCAGCAGATTCGTTTCCATGCTATACAGAAAAAAAAAAGATTCAAATGTTTGGATAATTAAATCATGTTTAACCAAAAAGAACTAAAACTCAAGTATTATATTCAAACTATCTGGACCTGTCGGTTGTCACGGGATTACACGGGATGAGAATTGACTGGATGATTGATTATGAGAATGTGCTGAAAGAAATGTTTGATTGTACTGTGAAATTAGTCGTGGGAAATCTTGATTTATTTAAAAAAGATGTATTTATATTTAAATTTGTCACTTATTTTAAATAAGAAAACATGTGTACAAAAAATAGTTATGTCTATAAAAAATAATTTCTATGTAATATGTACAAAAAAATTCTCACCTATTTTTAAAATAACTTGTACAAAAAAATTCTATGTAATTTTTTTTTTTTAAGAGAAAACTGGTCCGGATCCGGACAGTTTAATTAGTCCCACATTGAAAAATCAAATTGGGAATGGGTCTTATATATATAGATCTTGAAATTTGTTTTCGAACAGAACGATAGAAAATTTTGGCAACCCACGTGAAGAGAGATAGTGGGATATTGAAAAATTGTGTTAGACTCAATTAATTTTTTTTTTTCCATGAATTGGGTCTAAAATAGTAAAATGGGAAGAAGTGAGAATAAATTACGAGAAGATTTGGATTAGGAATGGGCCAGCTCAACAGAGTTTTTTTTTTATAAACTATAGTTAAAAAAAATATTTTACAAACCAATCTGATTATTTCTTTTTTTACAAAAATCATAAGAACCGAAATGGCATTTCGGTCCGTCAATTCTTTTTATTCCGGACCGAAATGCCATTTCGGTCTGGTCCTCTTTTTGGATTTTCTGTGGTGGCTCATATGAAAACTTGTGAAACTAGTACCGCAGAAAATAAAAAAGGGGATTGGACCGAAATGCCATTTCGGTCCGGAGTAAAAAAAAAATAATGTACCGAAATGACATTTCGGTTCTTATGATTTTTGTAAAAAAATAAGTAATGTTTCGTAAAAAAAAAAAATTAATTATGGTTTATAAAAAAAATTCAGCTCAACGGGGTGGAATTCACATCCTCGGACCAATCTCAATTTTTTTTCCATTTAAATTCTTTCTGCACGAATGTCAAAGCACATTAAATCCACTTCAAATAGGCACCAAACTTTGAATCCACTCAAGAGTCTACGGAACATGCCCTTAAATCTACATCATAAATTTTAGGCACACGTGAAAACTCCGTGATTTTTATTTTTACCCAAAAAAAAATATATTTTAATATAAATAACCAGATTTTTAAAAAGATTTTTATTTCTACCCAAAACGCTAGGAATATTTGCGGTTCGAATTAAAAATTCGGAACGCTAGGAATATCAGCGGTCCGAATTCTTAATTCGAAACGCTAGGATTCCTAGCGGTCCGAATTCTTAATTCGGAACGCTAATATTCCTAGCGTTCCGAATTCATAATTCAAAACTACAGTCGCCAACCTTTTCATTTATTATTATATTAAATGGTAATTTTTCACCGATAACCCTAAAGTTATTTTTATTACAAAGAATTATATTATAAAAACTTATCAATAATATAAAATTTCATTTATTATTATATTAAATGGTAATTTTTCACCGATAACCCTAAAGTTATTTTTATTACAAAGAATTATATTATAAAAACTTATCAATAATATAAAATTTCATTATTATTTTATTAAATGGTAATTTTTCACCGATAACCCTAAAGTTATTTTTATTACAAAAAATTATATTATAAAAACTTATCAATAATATAAAATTTCATTTATTATTTTATTAAATGGTAATTTTTCACCGATAACCCTAAAGTTATTTTTATTACAAAGAATTATATTATAAAAACTTATCAATAATATAAAATTTCATTTATTATTTTATTAAATGGTAATTTTTCACCGATAACCCTAAAGTTATTTTTATTACAAAGAATTATATTATAAAACTTATCAATAATATAAAATTTCTTTTATTATTTTATTAAATGGTAATTTTTCACCGATAACCCTAAAGTTATTTTTCACCGATAACCCTAGAAATTTATTCACCGATAACCCTAAAGTTATTTTTATTACAAATTATTGATAAGTTTTTATAATATAATTCTTTGTAATAAAAATAACTTTAGGGTTATCTGTGAAAAATTATCATTTAATAAAATAATAAATGAAATTTTATATTATTGATAAGTTTTTATAATATAATTCTTTGTAATAAAAATAACTTCAGGGTTATCGGTGAAAAATTACCATTTAATAAAATAATAAATGAAATTTATATTATTGATAAGTTTTTATAATATAATTCTTTGTAATAAAAATAACTTTAGGGTTATCGGTGAATAAATTTCTAGGGTTATCGGTGAAAAATTACCATTTAATAAAATAATAAATGAAATTTTATATTATTAATAAGTTTTTATAATATAATTCTTTGTAATAAAAATAACTTCAGGGTTATCGGTGAAAAATTACCCTTTAATAAAATAATAAATGAAATTTTATATTATTGATAAGTTTTTATAATATAATTCTTTGTAATAAAAATAACTTTAGGGTTATCGGTGAATAAATTTCTAGGGTTATCGGTGAAAAATTACCATTTAATAAAATAATAAATGAAATTTTATATTATTGATAAGTTTTTATAATATAATTCTTTGTAATAAAAATAACTTCAGGGTTATCAGTGAAAAATTACCATTTAATAAATAATAAATGAAATTTTATATTATTGATAAGTTTTTATAATATAATTCTTTGTAATAAAAATAACTTTAGGGTTATCGGTGAATAAATTTCTAGGGTTATCGGTGAAAAATTACCATTTAATAAATAATAAATGAAATTTTATATTATTGATAAGTTTTTATAATATAATTCTTTGTAATAAAAATAACTTTAGGGTTATCGGTGAATAAATTTCTAGAGTTATCGGTGAAAAATTACCATTTAATAAAATAATAAATGAAATTTTATATTATTGATAAGTTTTTATAATATAATTCTTTGTAATAAAAATAACTTTAGGGTTATCGGTGAAAAATTACCATTTAATATAGTAATAAATGAAAAGGTTGGCGATTGTAGTTTTGAATTATGAATTCGGAACGCTAGGAATATTAGCGTTCCGAATTAAGAATTCGGACCGCTAGGAATCCTAGCGTTTCGAATTAAGAATTCGGACCGCTGATATTCCTAGCGTTCTGAATTTTTAATTCGAACCGCAAATATTCCTAGCGTTTTGGGTAGAAATAAAAATCTTTTAAAAACCTGGTTATTTATATTAAAATATATTTTTTTTTGGGTAAAAATAAAAATCACGGGTGAAAACTATATATTTTTTAAACTTATTTTGATTGTTATCAATAATTTGTAAAAAGCCACCAATTATTATTAGTATATACAAATAGTTAAATTTGTAAGATTCTTTAGTTTATGATATTATTCATACACATTTTTGCATGATTATGTTTTCCTTTCCTCATCTATATATATTTTTTTTGAGATAGATTTTTTGGTATTCATATATAGAATTTCCTTAACGATTTTACATTTTTTTTCTTTGCTTCCGATCGTACACGTCTTTTAGCATTTTGAAAAAATATTTACTAAGTAAAAAAAAAAAAACTTTTAGTAGATAATTTAATTTAAGAGGGAGGCTCGAGGAATAACTTTAGTATGAATAGGGAAATAATCTGCTGCGATTCCAAAAAATCGCAGGATCCTGTTTTTCCAAATCCAACTGTTTATATATTTTGAGATTCGTGCATAACAACTAACTGTTTTTGAGATTCGTGCATTCCAAAAAATTAATAGTTGAATTTGAAAAAGCAGGATCACTGCGATTCTTTGGAATCGCAGCAGATTTATTTCCGTATTAATAGTTTCTGGTTGGGCCTAATATTACGGATCAACGCCTGAATAATATAAGAACTCCGGAGTATTTATCGGCTGTCGTTCAATATAAGATTAATTATTTAAAATTTAATTTGGGACGGTGCTATAAATTATACCATAAATTACCGATTTTTTATTAATCAAAAATCAAAATAAAAATATCGCCATAGGGTATCGTTTCTGTTGGAAATTCAAATATAGGTAAAACGGGATCATTTATCCTGTCCAACTAATTCAAATTCGTAATCCCGCTAATTTAATTAACTAAGAAAAAAAAATTGTGAGACGGGATAGATTATCCCATCCCACAAATTTTTGTTTTTTTCCTCTACTTAACCTATTAACTTAAGAAGAAATTAGCGGGTTACGGATTTGAATTAGTGGGACGGAATAAATTGTCCTGTCCTGTGAAACAGAATAATCAATCCCGGTTTATCTAGATATCAAAATTTCACCAAATCAATCCCCTTTCGCGATATTTTATTTATTTATTTATTTTCGATTAACAAAAAAATCGGCCATAAATTGGGCCCATTTATCCGGCTTCTTCACTGAATCCAAGGCCGAGCGCACCTAAAAGTCATCCAAGAGCTTAGATTCTATGTAGTTTGCACACAAATGCTGAAAATAAAATGCTGAATTAGAAAAAAAAGGTTTGGACCGTATGAGTTCGGGATTTTGAACCCGACGTGAATCGAACACGCAACCTTCTGATCTGGAGTCAGACGCGCTACCATTGCGCCACGGATCCCTTTGTTTAATACTAACGAAAAATACTTATAAGTCTAATAATTATATCCAATGAGAAATCCCGCGCATTGGCCCTCCAATCCTCGTCTCCACGCGCGCGCCTATCCACAAATATTAAAATGGATGACAATAATTATTTAATAATTTTTCCAAGATATTATCCACTCACTCAAGAGTCAAGAGATAGGGTTGGTTACTTCTGCCTCTAATTGTTCCCATCTCCATTGTTACTCCTTCAACTCAGCGTTCACTCACCACACACACACATATTTTTAGGTACACTTAATACTTTTTAAGTTTTATGAGAAACTCATTTTGTAGCTAAGTGCCAGATTAGTTTTGCTACCTTTGAATGTGGTTAAGCATTTTACAAATTAATTTGGTTTGCTTGTTGTTTTCTTAGGCTGTTATGTGCAATTTCGCATAGTTCACCGTCATAAAATTTGTACAGATTTCTTGTCAATCTGTTCATAATTCTATTGATTATAGAATCATAGGAATTAAGAGTACCAGACAGGTCCATTAGTTATGAGCTAGGTGATATCAATATACTTTGAATCGTGAATTTTATACGAGTGCTTGTTTTAGAGTTGACTATCAATTAACATTCAATTGAAAGATGACGGCATTGGATGCGGCAAGAGCAGAACTTGGTCTGGTGGTATTGTACCTGAACAAGGCCGAGGCGAGAGACAAGATCTGTAGAGCAATTCAGTATGGATCAAAATTCATCAGTAATGGCCAGCCCGGCACTGCTAAAACTGTTGATAGCACTACCACCTTGGCCCGCAAAGTCTTTCGCCTTTTCAAGGTCTTTATCTGTGTTATTTCCCTTCTTTATTCTCTTGTTACCATTTATAATGTTCATGCTTAAATAAACAAAGGTGATTGCTATACAAGCCAGCTTGCACTCTTTATCCTGTACCAGTCTGGTTCCAGTACTTCCATCTCCATCTGGAACCAATGCCTGAATTAACTGCTTGTCTCCAGCCAGATATCCAAAACTTAATTAGTGATATCAACATCGATGCAGTAGATCTGCTGGATCTTTGTGTTATCTAATGACTAATAAATTATGGATTATACTTGCAAAAAAACCGAAGAAATACCGAGGATTATTGAATGTTACTTTCTAGATAGAGATGTAAAATGTTGATTTACTAATTCCACTTTTACCCTTCTAACACCTGTGAGTAATACAAGCATGCCTAAGATGAATGTATTTATTATTATACAAAAGCATTATGATTCATAATTTGCTCTACATAAGTTATTTATTTCTTGGATCTTATGTGTTGCAGTTTGTGAATGATTTGCATGCACTTATTAGCCCATCTCCAAAAGGGACACCACTTCCAGTTACCTTGATTGGGAAGGTACATGTTTGAAGTTCCCTAATTTTTATTCATCTCGACTCTTTGAGTACAAATTTATGATAATTTGCCTAAATTGTACACTGGATATTTTTTCAGGCTAGAAATGCACTGCTGTCGACATTCCTCTTCCTGGATCAGATCGTGTGGCTCGGAAGAACAGGGATTTACAAGGTTGGATTAATAAGTAGTTAAGCACTGAGATTTTCTTCTAATTTATAACACCATTTCTTATTTTATTTCCTTTGGTGTACAGAATAAAGAACGTGCCGAGTTGATGGGAAAGATATCCTTGTTTTGTTGGATGGGTTCCTCTGTGTGTGGAACATTGGTCGAGGTATTTATGAATTTGATACTGTATCAGATATTTTTTCTTCGTTCTTCATTTTGTTTGGTCTCTATGATTTAGTTCAGGACAAATCCCAATTAACTCCACGACTACAGGTAAGTTTCAATCGTTCCAAACCATATGCTAATATCATTTCCTGTCATACCAGTCATAAATCATAACAAGTATGCTGATATCTGAAATACACACATGAAATAATTTTGTAACCATATATGGTAAAATAATTTGAGCATTGGTATCTTAACCAATGATAATACCGGTTGCGGTTGTTTATCTAGATCACTTATTTATTTATTTTTGCTGTCTGGCAGTGTCCATAATTACAAGTACATTTAAATTCAATTATCATGTACCTAATTTTAGACTTGAAATTAAATCTTTTGTATATTTTTGTCAGCTTGCTGAGCTTGGAAGGTTATCTGTTTCCATAAACAAATTGGAGAAAGAATTGAAGCATGTTGACAAATATGAAGTATGTTTTTTTATTATCAAACTCTTCCTTAGCTCATATTCTTTTTATTTTT
Organism: Carex parvula; assembly: GCA_025461045.1. NCBI lineage: Eukaryota > Viridiplantae > Streptophyta > Magnoliopsida > Poales > Cyperaceae > Carex > Carex parvula. Next base: position 99,320 of record JAJGRW010000963.1, on the reverse strand, counting down.
TCTTTTTCAATTATTGCTCTGAAATGATTTCAGGATGAACGATACCGCAACAAGGTGAAACAATCAAACCAGAGGCTTCTTGCTTTGATAAAATCATCACTTGATATTGTGGTTGCTGTCGGGCTTCTTCAATTGTCTCCTAAGAAGGTCACACCAAGGGTCACAGGAGCCTTAGGTTTTGCAACGTCTCTTATTTCTTGCTATCAGGTAATTCATTCTTCAACCTTTCTTATTATATATATATATATATATATATATATATGGTTTTAGCGTTTCGCTTATATAATTGTTGATGATTTTGTGTAGCAACTCCCTGCCCGGGCAAAAGACAAGTCACAATGAAGATTTGTCAGTTCATTCAGGTTGCGAAGAAGGTAGATTGGCAGTAGATAATAGTAGATAGCAAGCTGCTGTATTTAAAAAGAAATTATGTAAATGGAGTGCTAAGTTCTATGTTGGTATAAGATGCAAGGTTTATATGTTAATGGCTTACTTACTGGTTATATTATAACAGTGAGCTCTGTGCACTCTTCATTATGTTGTGTTTCTGTTTGGGTCCGAACTTGAAATATTTTTGGAGATGCAATTCATGCAAAGCTTGTAAATATCTTGGCCCAAATATAAATTGGCCCATAAAAACTGATTTTAAAGATTTGCTTTTTAACTTACATCGCAAACATAAATAAATAGAAAAAAAATAGAATTAGCTATAAAACTCAGTAACTAGTTATTTAACAACGCGCTTCTTTATAATTGGTTTATTCAGAATTACGGTACAAACAGAATTGTATTAATCCACACAAATATATCAGATTTTATGCATATTTAAACGGTTGGGTATAAGTTTTCAGATACTACAGTACTTAGACAGTTCAATCTTAGAAACAGATTCAGATTCCTAGACCCAATATCTCGTTAATTAGCCATCGTAATCCAATATCTAGATACAAATACAATAGCCATTATTCAATCAATCAGATCAAAACGAAAACACAGATGATTATAGAGAAGTTCGGTTAGTTTTATAAAAATCAAATCGATCTGCAACCAATTGTTTAGAATCACTCGCGACGTAAGTTCGAAACTCCAATCAGACATATTACAAAATTTCCTTTTATACTTCTATTTTTCTTTCCCTTTTCTCTTCCCTTATTTTTTTTCTCTATCGGATTGTGAAACAAAAAAAAATGACATATTCGTAATAGTAAAAAAAAAATTCATAAATAATGTTAAAATTAACGGGTGTTACATGCATATTTTATGTTCCGTTAAAATATACATTGAACAATAGTTGCTTTAGGTATACTTCAACATTTGGAAATTTCATTTCATAGTCTGAAAGAATAATAAATAAAAACCAAAAGGACCCTATAAAAACAAGCAAAAAAGCAAAACATGTTGGTCTCTCAGAGACCGTGACAAGATCATTATTTATATATTTTGTTAATGTGGACTCCTTTTGACATTGAAAGATGGTCATCTTAGTGCTAAATTTGGCATGCCTGTGTTCAATTCCGGTATTGTCACACTACACTACACTACTAGTTATAGTGGCTTAGGAGTTAGGAGTGAGAACGCATAGAAATGCTGTTGTTTTACGACCTCATCAGTCATATCCTTTTTACCTTCTTTTTCTTGATGCCCATGATGGGGGGATTCACACTTCAAAAAGCTCAGAAAATGACCAAGTCATCTAATTTACATTGAAATCTCTTGGTCCTCGTCTTTAGACTTTAGAGGCTCAATCAAAGTAAAGAAGATGACCCAATACAAATAAAATGTAAAAATTGAAATTAGATGGCTTCCTTGCATGCATCACACGATCACACGTGTGATCACTCAATTATTCCAAAATTTAAAAGATCATGTGCGACATGCATATCACATTTTTAGCTTGATTTGGTAAACTAATCCATGAATTCTTGGAGAGTAGGGTTAAAATGTCGCATTGGTTTGGTCGTGTTTCATCAAGTTCTGCATTTTTATTTTCATTTTTAAAGTACAAATAGTCGATTCGAATCGTTCAACACGATCTTTATATTAAAATATATTTGGAGATCAAATTTTCTAATTTTTAGAATTTTTTACTAACTTTTCACATAAGCACAAAATCATTGTTTTTGAATAGTCCAAAATCTTCAGAATAATAGTGATTTGTACATCTCTAAAAAATAGTAAAAAAAATTTAAAAAAAATATAAAATTTGATCTCTAAACATATTTTAATATGAAGGTCATATCGAGCTGTTCGGATCAGTCGGCAGTTTAGGCATTGAAAATGAAGATAACAATGTGAAACATGATTGGAGTATTTTAACCCTACTTATTCTTTTTTTTTTTTTGAGTAAAAGTTAGAAGTCAAGCCACCCAACTATTTAATATTCATAAAAAGATTGTTCTTTCAGATTTCGAACATGCGACTCTCTCACAAAGAAAATTACCTTTGCCACTAGATCAAATGTTGATTCTCAACCCTATTTATTCTTGAACGTTAGATCTTCCTTTCATTTTTTTTTTCAAATAATCGCGCAATGCAAAACTAAATTTTATTTATTATTGATTAGAAAGAAGGCCTTAATTAAGTTCATATGAGGGTCTAGAGTTGGTTCCAACGCGAATTGACAAAATTAACCCTCTGTTAGACTTATTACCTCTAGAAGCTGCATGACATTTTTGCACAAATCTTATTAACCGATGATTTTAAAGCAGAGTTTGTGATGATAAAAATGTTTCAACTTTTTGCTCAACTTCTAGAAGGCTACCGCAAACAATATTTTACTGTATTTTCTTTTTACTTTCCAAATTCTAAGGCTACTTTTTTTTTTTTTTTTTTTTTTGTCTCAAAAGCATTTTATTGTGTTTTTTGGCACAGTGCAATATTTTTTTTTTTTTTTGTTGTTGAATATTTACCAGTAAAAGTTACAGGTGTTGCATGTGCTCAGAAGATTGCTGCACCTAATTCACCTATATATTTACCAGTAAAAGTTACAGGTGTAACATGTTTTTTTTTTTTTTGGCACAGTGCAATTTTTTTTTTTTTTGTTGTTGAATATTTACCAGTAAAAGTTACAGGTGTTACATGTTTTTTTTTTTGGCACAGTGCACAGTGCAATGTTGAACAGAAGCGTCACATCACAAATTAATGATTAAAATGTATTGTTGGTAAGGCATGTTTGATAAAAAAAATTAATGTCAGGACAAAATAATTTGTATCACTATTTTCATGAACTATGTTTGATAATAAATACGGTAGAGAGATTAGAATATATTCTTATTTTATGTTCATTTTATAAGTAGAATTAGGATGTTCTTAGCTCACAAAGTTCTTTGTGAATTTAGCTTTAAAATTTATCAGATTGATTTCAAACGTTGAATTTAAACTATTAAAACTGATATAGTATAAATCTATCACTATTTGTGAGGATAAAAGTGTTTTTTTACCGATGGTGTCAGTAATACCAATACACTCGAAAATAGTAATTTCTGTTGGTGTACCCTAAGCAATAGTCACTTTTTACCCTCGCGTATAGTTACATATTTTTGTACGTATAAAGTCAAGGGAAATAAATTTGCTGCGATCCATACAGGTCCCTGTTATTCCAAATCCAACATTTCATTATTTTTTGGAATGCACGAATCTCAATAGAAGTTGTTTTTATGCACAAATTTCAAAACAAATAAAATGTTGAATTTGGAATAACACCTGCAATTTTAAAGGATCACAACAGATTTATTTCCAAAGTCAAGTGGTAAAAAAAAATAAAAAATAAATGTATTAAAATTAATATATAAATTTTTATTTACGTGCTTGGCTTTATACTAAATTAAATTTAAAATTTATGAATTTGACGTAATCACATATCCTTCTTGAAGTATATCGGTTTTATTAATTTTAATTCTTTAAAGTCATCTCGATGAATTTTGAAATTTTGTATCGATAAACTAGGTGCAACCGACAAATTCAAAGAAGGTTTGGCTAAGATAGAGGATTACCTAAAAAGTGTTAAAATGGATGAAACAATTCTCAATGAAGGTTGGGCTCCACATAAATATACCTTTAGTTAGAGTGGAAAAATGGCACGGCGGAGTCAGCACGGAACGGCACGGCATGTGTGACAGTTATGTACCGTGATTACCCCTTGACATTTTGGTCACGGCACGGCACGACAAGTGAAAAATTAACCTGGTCACAGCACGGCACGGCACGTTTTTTTCCACTCTACCTTTAGTATTGCGGTAGAGGAATTAGAGTGAAACTATGGGACATATTACTGTGATCTCTATTTTTAAAGTTCAAATTGTTGATTCGAGCTGTTAAATATGATCTCTATATGAATAATACTTGAAGATCAAATTTTACATATTTTTTAAGAATTTGTTTAGAAGTAGAAAATTACTGCTTTTGGATGGTCTAGAATTTTTAGTTCAAGTAATTTTCAATAGTAAAAAAAATATATAAAATTTGATCTCTAAGTACATTTTTCACATGAAAATTACATTTAATGGTTCAGAATATTTGTATTTTGAAAATGATGATATGAATCCATAGCGCCGGTTAATCCGTAATATGCATATTACTATAGCCTTATAGCCTCACTAGTAGGGGTGAAAATGGATCAAATATTATCCGATCAAATCTGGATCTGTATTAAAATATTATATACAAATATCTGATATCCGAATATCTGTGCGGATAGTGGTACATATATGGTTTTGAATTTAATTATCCATATTCAAATAGTATATCTATACCATATAGTTTAATATATATTATGAAAATATTTATATATATATACATATATCCGATATCCAATCCGTATTCATATGTATCCGTCTAATATCCCATCTTGAATATGTGTGTGTGACATGTATAGTTTGCTAAAAGAAAGATGGAGGGACTCAGGGAGCAAAGGACAACTATGATTTGGATAGGGGCAGATATCATCATGATATAATGAGGTTGGGGCCATATTACATGGAGTTGAACTATATATATATATAGCAGTGTTGTAAAAAACGGTCTAGTCGGCCGATTAAACGGCCGATTAATCGGAAACGGCGGCCTAACTGTCACGAACACTCTTAACGGAGGCATGTTAGCGGATGAAAACGATTAATCGGCTGTTTTTCCGATTAATCGGCCGTTTTTTCCGATTAAGCGGCCGTTTATTCCCGGTTATTCCCGTTTATTCCCGTTTATTTCCGTTTTATTCCCATTTATTCCCGTTTATTCCCGTTTATTCCAGTGAATATTTATTTTCACATTTTTTTTTCTGTGATATTGTGTGATAATAAGGTTTATAAATCTTATATTGTAGTTTTATTTATGCTTGAATATACATTCAATATTTTTTATATATATTTTTTCTTCTTACTTACTTTGAAATTGATTAATTCTTCTATTATTTATAACCATATATTTTTCTTACTTACTGATGTAATTTTTTCGATTAGTACGACGTGTTCATTTATGTAATTAAGTTGTTATCATAAACTAATTTTAATGATTTTATGTTGGAATGTTTAATTTCTTTCAAATAATATGTTATTAGTATTTGAAAATACTTAATTCTCAATTTTATTTTTTCATTAAATAAATGTGTTACTTAACATGTAAAATGCTTATGTGTTAAAAATAAATAAGCGTAGTGTCATGTTATAATAATAAAACTAAGTTAAATTAAGTTTATTTGATAAGTTTAATGAGTTAAATAAATTATTTTTAATAAATTATGATATATATACATAAATTTATAAAAACGTTAAATTGTCCGCATAATTCCGATTAGTCGGCCGCATACCGATTAATCACTTATCGGTACCCTATCCGTCCGATGACCGAATACCGTTATTTACAACACTGATATATAGTGACCAGAAGGAGACCTAATTAAGTGTTGTAATCAGTGGTGCATGCCACACAAATACAACCATCATTAATTAAATAAATATATAAATAAAAGCCAACTAATACGCGTCATGATTAATTAATTAATTAATTAATTATAATATAATAACATGTATAAATTTCAACTCATTTTTTATTTATCATTCACTTTGTGCACACACGTAAGCATTGCCAATAGAGCACTGAGGCACAAACTAATACTAATTAACCTTTTTGAGACGGCAATTGCTATCAAATTCTTAAATAATTTAATATTAAAAAATTGTTGACTTCCATGGCAAAACTCATAAACCCAAAATATTTTGTCTCTTAAGATAGGCTACATCATTCCAATATTATCATACAGTTTATCACATTATTAACATGAAGATGGTTCAAATGCCTCTATTTTGTGTGCCTCCACCATGCCTTCATTTTTAGAAACTTTAATAATTCAAAATTTGAATTATAAACGTCAAACTAAAACCGTTAGATATGATCTATGTTATTTTCTCTATGTGCTCAAAAAAAATTATCACATTCAACTTTGTTTTTATGTGAATCAATAAGTTGAAAAATCAACGTCTAGAAATTATCCACATTAGTACATTTTTTAAAAGCTCTTGATGACAACCAAAACAAAATTGAAATGTCGTAATTTTTTAATGTGCATAGATAAAATGATATAAATCATATTCAATGGTTTTATTTTGACTTTTAAGTTTCAAATTTTGAGTTATTAAAGTTTTTAAAAATGAAGGCATAATGAAGGCACAAAAAATAGAGGCATTTGAACCCTCCTCTATTAACATTATTATCAACACTTTCATGACATGTAACAACATTAATTTACAAATTAAACCATTCTTTAACTGTAATTAGTATTTGTTTTCGATGTAATTATAACACCAGAGATAACAATATTTCTAAGAATTTCTAAGAATTTCCATTTTTTTTCACTTTAGCACTAATATTTACAATTTGTAATTTGATGAATGGATGCACGGAAACAGAGCCCATGGTCTGGAAAACAGTCTTAAAATGCACCAGGGAAATTATTAATATAAATAAAACAATGTTAACGAGTTTAAAAAAGAATTGTTGTTTCTAAAGAAAATTCCATAACAAAAGTCAAAATAGACAAATAAATCAGGATTCATGATTGGAGCATAGTGACACAATTCGTGATAAATTCGCGAATAATTCGTGTTTTATTCGTTTTTTTTACGTTTTCGAACCAAATACCGAACAAAACGCAAAAAAAATGTATAATACGTTTTATTTGCGAAATTTTTTATTTATTTATTTTTAAATTTTTTTTGGGGGTTTTTTTTACTTGTGGTACAGAATTATTTCCGAAATATATCCGAATTATTTCCGAATTACGAACTTTTAACACCGCCGAACCGAATCTGTACTATTCGTTTGTCACTATGTCTCGGTTCAAACTTCACATAAAAGGCTACAGTAATATGTACTAAAGAAGATCATTCAATTTGGAAGGAAACATGACCGACATTTTTATAATATCCAAAGTTTAATATACATTATTATTTATGCCCAGTTTTTCATGCTTTTGCGAAAAATGCTCAAGCCGGCCACAAAATGGCGGCTTAGGTCCCCCTAAGCTGGCTATTTTGTGGCCGGCTTACCTGTTTTTTTTTTTTAAAGAAACTATGAAAAGCAAAATAATGAAATCTAACACTGAAAATTTAAATTTTTTATTTAAATTATTTGTTAGATTATTTCTTTTGATTTATAATTAGCATATTTATACTAAAATACACTAGATTACTTGAAATTATATTGAATTACACTATATTACAATAAATTATATTGAATTACACTAAATTACGTTAAATTACGCTAAATTACAATAACTTCGCTAGCTACGCTAAACTACGCAAAATTACGCTAAAGTAGACCGATTTTGCTCATCTTTCATGAATCATAAAAAATAGTAAAAAAAAATGCCAAAAATAGTAAAAATTGGTATTCTACAAGTTCATTATGTAACTAATTTATTGAGCTACTTGGATTGAATAATAGAAATAAAAATCTTAATCGGAAACTTCAACTCAAGTTCTGAGGCTCTTCCCTTTGTTTTTTGGGAATTCTGAATTTAAAAAATGACGTAGTGGTCACAAACGCATGTGTATTTTCGCAAGCTTTCCGAAAAGTAGTCATTTGCTGAAATCGGACACTCGAGCGCCGTTTTATGACCGTTTGAAGTTTCGCCGTTGTTTTTCACCTTTTCAGTGAAGATATCGTCCCTATTCATATGTAATTTAGCGTAAATTACCGTATTTTAGCGTAATGTAATGTAATTTAGTGTAATTTAACTTAATATAGTGTAATTCAACATAATTTCAAGTAATGTAGCGTATTTTAGTATAAATATGCTAATTATATATCAAAAGAAGTAATCTATCAAATAATTTAAATAAAAAAAATTTAAATTTTCAGTGTTAGATTTTATTATCTTGCTTCATAGTGCTCCTAAAAAAAAAAAAAAAAACAGGTAAGCCGGCCATTTTGTGACCGGCTTAGGCATTTTTCGCTTAAACATGAAAAACTGGGCATAAATAATAATTTATATTAAACTTTGGATATAATAAAAATGTCGGGAAACAGGATGCAGGCTGCCCTGGTTTTTTTATACAAAAATTATTTGACTATTTTTATTCAATTATTTGACTTGAATTTATGTTAATATATTTATCCTTTTTATAATTTTACGTACAGTCTGACACAAACATTAGAATTAAAAATTGTTTGACCCAGCCATTTTTTTTATATATATATATATATTAATTTTTTTAATTCCAACACTGTTGGAGTGAGTATAAATATATTTGAACCACCTCATCTCCAGCACATAAAAAATATTGCCATAAAATAAAACAAATAACATTATTTATCCTATTATATCTATTTTATTATATCTTGTTTTATAGGTTGACACCGGTGTTGAATTAATTGATAAATTCTCAATAAAGAGAAATAAACAGAAAAATCAAAGTCAAATATGGTTGATTTTTTCATTGGATTATAATGCCACGCATTTGACAGATGTATTTCTATGAAACACTTTCAATAAATTAATATATCCTAATTTTTAAATTTAATATCCGTACTAAATATTAGTTAAAAAAAATTGGACCCTTATTTTATACACAAAACCTCTCCGAATTAATTTTTCAGTTATGAAAAATCAAATTTCCTATTTTTTTTATTACGAAAAGTCGTCAAAATTTTTGAGGAAAAAGAAATATTTTTTTAGGAAGAGAAAAAAATATGAAAAATATTCTTTTTAATTATACCATTAATGTTATAGAGTTTAGTCGTTGCACTTTTGAAATCAAACAACATAATTTTATTTACATGGTATAAAACTATATAAAGTATTGCAAATTTAAATGATTTTAAAAAGAAAACATTAACGGGAAGAAGAGTGAAATTTTTTAGTCTTTTTGATTTTCATGATTTTGTTTTCAACTACTCAAAATTGAATTCAATTTTAAATATGATTAGTCATCGAGAAAACCATGTTCACCAAAATTTTGTTTTCTTTGGGTTAATAAAAAACAAAGCTACTTAATTTGTTCTCAAATGGGAAAACAAGACAAGTTTAAATTTTATCCTTCATCTTAGTTATTTTATTTTATTTTCTTTTCTCCCAAAGAGTCCATCTTGTTAATATATCTAAGATGTGTGGTTTGATTGATATAATGCATATATAATTCGAAAATAATTTTGTTATGATGCATATTAATATATATATATATATATATATATATAATGGTGCTATACATAGCACCAATGGCTAGTGTACTACGACTCAATATGGTACTTTTTAAAATCCTAACGGTCGATCCGAACCGTTCAATGTGATATCCATATGAATATGTACTTGCAAACTAAATTTTATATTTTTTTGAATTTTTTTAAATAGGTAGAAAAATCAGTGTTTTATGAAAATTCTGGACCATCAAAATTCTACCCGTCTAAAAAAATAGTAAAAATATTCGAAAAAATATAAAATTTAGTTTGCAAGTACATATTCATATGGTTATCGCATTGAACGGTTCGGATCGACAGTTAGGGTTTTAAAAAGTACCATATTGAGCCGTAGTACACTAGCCATCCGTGCTATGCATAGCACCATAGCCTCACTCTATATATATATAGGACAGTGCTACGGTGTTATGCGTAGCATAGAGCCCTCCGTGCTACGGCTCACTTTTTGAGTTTTCAAAATCCTAACGGTCGATCCGAACCGTTCAACATGATCTCCATATGAATATGTACTTGCAAATCAAATTTTACATTTTTTAGAATTTTTTTACTATTTATTAAGCCACTTTGAAAATCTCTGGTCCAATGGTCCAACAGATTTTACTGTTGTGTACAAATTAGTGTTTTTCCAAAGTGGCTTAATAAATAGTAAAAAAATTCTAAAAAATGTAAAATTTGATTTGCAAGTACATATTCATATGGAGATCATGTTGAACGGTTCGGATCGACCGTTAGGATTTTGAAAACTCAAAGAGTGAGCCGTAGCACGGAGAGGCCCTTACATATGTGTAGTATATTAACCAGATTCTATATATATATATATTCAAATTCTAAATTTTTATGAAAGAAAATAAATTTTGCGAATACTTCAAAAAACAATTTGAGTATATATAATTTGAAAGTAATTCATAATTTTTTTTTTTTTGTGAATTATTCGAAAACAGCATAAGTTTGTTTCATTCATCTGTTCATTTGGAAAAAAATACCGAATAAATAATATGTGTAACTTGTTATTATTGTTGGATTCAAAATTGATTGGGATTTAGATATGAAGTAGTGGTGTAATTAAAATTTAAGTACAAGAATATGAAAGCATACATTTTTTATGTAGGAAATCATGATAATTTTAGATAAAAAAACTAGACATAATTATTATATGAAACCAACTTATGACACTTATAATATAATAGTTCATGCAGTATTATAAAGTGTGTCTATCAAATATCATGTTCACCAATTATTATATAGAAAACTAATTTTTGATCAGTAGCAAAAGCAATGTTCTCTGTGTGAAATAGATTCGAAACTCAGATAGAAAATTCCTTATGAATATTAAACCAGTTGAGTGGCTTGACCTTCTAATTTACTAAATATATATATAGAGTGATGCTACGGTGCTTTGGGAAGTAAATAGAGTGTTTTACTTCCCTCTCATATCTCCATTTTCAAAGTTCAAACACTCGATCCGAATATATTTATCTCCATTTTACTTTGCGAAGCACCGTAGCCCATCTCTCTCTATATATATAAACTCCACCATCTTGATAGAGTCACAAGGCTTCACTTGTTGGTAGCATATTGATGACTTCGTTGGAAATCAGATAAGTTCTAATGGTATTAATTCAAATGTTTAATCTCTATCCGAATCAAAATTCACTTGTAAAAATGACATAAAATGGTATTAATTCAAATGTTTAAACTTCACCATCTTGCTATTTCTCATAAAAGGACGTTGGCATTTGCAATTGTTTTATTTGATTAATAGTTTAATTTTTTTATATTTTATGATATTACTTACATGCATATGATGTGTTTAACGTATTTATTTGTTTATATATTTGTAGATTAAATTATATAAGTTATTAATTTATTTGATAGTTATTTATTATTCATTTTGTTATCTGTTATCTTAACATGTAATTAAAGGTAAATTATGAATAAAATTAAAATTTAATAGATACATACGAGGGGAGAACTGTCCCTCCTTGATTTTGAATTTTTATGAAGATATATAGATCCAAACTAATTTTGTTCTCACTAGAATTTTGTGTGCCTATCTGAAATTATGATTTGTAACTAAAATTAAATTTAGAGTTAAAATTAAGATAAATTTTTTGAATTCTAATTGGCAATTAGAATTAGAAGTTAAAGCATTGAAAATTAGAAGTCAGAGCATTTAAAATTAGAAGTCAGAGCATTTAAAATTATAAGTTAGAACATTGTTTTTTGAGCAAAATTAGGGTGTGATGTGTTCACCAAGAGAGTTTGGTGAACACAACTCTAAAAGTATAACGGATCGACTTCAAACAACGAATCTAAACCGTTGAAATCCATGTACTTCATGAGTGATGCATACACATGTAAAATTTTGAAAGTTTTGAATTTATTTGCTACAGGGTCCTTTTTTTTTGGCAAAGAAAATGAACTTTTTATAATTTGTTTTATAAGTTGTTTTATAAATTCAATTTTTATCATTTCTTTGACCACTTGACCTTCTAGCAAATGAATTCGAAACTTTCAAAATTTTGCAATGTACATGCATCACTCATGAAGTATATGGATTTTAATAGTTAAAATTTGTCTTTTGAAAACGATCCAATATACTTTTAGAGTTGTGCTCATCAAACTCTCTTGATGAACACATCACATCCTAACTTTATTCTTGTTCTTTTTATCTAGTATGCTATTTTCTAATGAATTTAAACTCAATTCACTATTTTTTTTGCTTACCGACAAAAATGCAGAATCCACCACCAACAAGTATCCTCTCCATTACTGTAAAAGATTCCCTTCACTTTACGGTTTGAGATTAACTCTCAGCCGCTTTGAGAGTTGGGCTAACGCAGAGGCAGTATTATTAGGCTTTGAGATTCGTGCCAAGTTAAAAAGAACGGTCCAGATCCAATAATTATAAAAGATTCCTATTACGGTATCGGAGAGGATGTGAATTCATTAACAAAGGTTACCGTCGATAAGTGTTTTATCTCTCACGGACGGCATGGCGAATGGCAAGAGATCATTACACGAGAAACTTCTCCACTTGTTTGTGCAAATGGAGGGTGGTGAGTAATTAATTACTGCTGTTGTCAACCACACACACAGTCAATGTTTGTTATAAATTAATGACTTACAGAAGCTTTTTATATAAAAAATAATAATATTCAAAATGGAAAAAAGAGACCGGAGAAGCCAAATAAATCTTTGTTTCAAGTTTTTGAGACAAGACTCCCTCCAACCAACAAATATCAATTACAAACAAAAAAAGTCAAAAACTGTGAAGAAGCAAACAGAGTTGCATGATCACAATATTGGACTTGTTTCCAGTTTTCCGCACTTTTATTTAATAATTATGTCGCTCAGATTGGAGGTCAAATGGCAATCCACGGTTGAGATCAAATTGCAATTTCTGTTGGGTTTCTAACTTTCAGAGCATCTGCATCCCTCAAACTATTCGAGTTTCTAATCTGACGTGGCAGTTGCTAAACCAGTTTCAGGAATGTAGATGGATTTCTTATTTAGCAATTGCTCAATAATTTCTTATTAAGAAATCGTTTATAAACTCTAACGTGGCAAAACGATTGGCCTGTATTCGCTAAAATTAGTTTAATTTACTGTTGATGTGGCTTATTAAGTTTAATTTACTGCTCATGTGGCTTATTAATTTTAATTTACTGATGATGTGGTTTATTAGAAACTTTAAAATTAGTTTCAGGGATGTGAACATTTAGAAACTCCAGAGTCTATAATTTCTTAAAAACAGTTAACAGTTATTTAGAGCATCTGCATTCCTGAAACTATTAGAGTTTCTAATCTGACGTGGCAGTACGTTGCTAAACCAGTTTCAGGGATGTAGATGAATTTCTTATTTAACAACTTTGCTCAATAATTTCTTATTAAGAAATCGTTTATAAACTCTAACGTGGAAAAATGATTGGCTTGTATTCGCTAAAATTAGTTTAATTTACTGCTGATGTGGCTTATCAATTTTAATTTACTGATAATTTGGCTTATTAGAAACTCTAAAATTAGTTTCAGAGATGTGAACATTTAGAAACTCCAGAGTTTATAATTTCTTAAAAGCAGTTAACAGTTATTTAGAAACTCTAAGAGTTTCAAAAATGTAGATGCTCTTAGAAACTCTAAGAGTTTTAGGGAGGTAGATGCTCTCATATTATACACAATATAATAATAGGAAGATTTCATTTGACAATTATTTATTTTGTAACATTTGACAATCACAAAAAATGATGACGTTGAAACATATTTTTTTGCCATTAATTATATCATTCAAACGTTTATCTATAGATCCAACGATACAGTAAATTTTTAATTTTTTATATAACTTAAATTGATTTAAAAATATATTATTAAATTCGTTAAAATAGGTCTTAATTAATTTTAAGAACCAACTTTTAGTCTAATAACAAATGAATATTTTTTGTGTGGAAAGTTTCATTTGGAAATTCAACTTTGAGTGATTCCTTATAAATAAGAAGAATTTTGGACAGCTTTACACTAATTTTCTTTCTCAAAACATATTTTTTTAGTAAAAATTGAATGTCAAGTCATTCAACTATTTAATATTCAATTTCGTCGGAGATCATTAAACTTTGTCCTTTCTTATAAATTAGTCACTCAAGTTTGATTTGTCTCTCTATAGCCACTGAACTTTAAATTTGTCTCAATCAAGTCACCATATAACTTTTCCATAAAAAATAAATAAATATAACTTTTATGTTAGTATTTTTGACGGAATGAGCATATTCTGCTAAAATTTTGAACATAATGAGCATATTTAGTTAGTATTTTAGACGGAATGAGCATATTACGTTAATATTTTAGACGGAAAAATTATATAGTAATTTGATTGGAACAAATGAAAAATTCAATAGTTACAAATGGACAAATCAAACTTAAATAACCAATTCGTGACAAGAAACAAAGTTTAGTGACTTGGAGCGAAATTAATCATATCAATAAAAAGATTTTATGTCCGATTTTCAAACCTCCAACCTTCAACAAAGAACGTTACATTTGACAAAGACAATTTCTCAAATTTGACTAATTATTACCGACATTTCTATTAATATCAAAAGTTCAATAGAAATTAATTAATATACTCAGATCCGCTGGGAAGTTATAAAACTATCTGTACAGGCCATTTTCTGGCCGATACCCAATTTAATTCATTACCGACTGAAAAATGGCCGGTACCCCAAATTTTTTTTTTAGTACAGTACTGGCCATTTTCTGACCGGTACTTAATATTTTTTTTTTTAGGATGGTCATAACATAGTTGGATAGAAGAAAAAGTCGTAGAAAACTCGGATTGAAGTTTGCACTCAGTTTGGCTAAGATCAAACAAATGCATTTGGTTGGATGCGTGTGTTACATCGGTTGCATGTATCGGTGTGTCGCTGATGTTTTTGTAATGAAACATCGATGTTTTATTAGACTTAGCATTGACAATTAAGCAGGATAGTGCTAAAAAAACATCGGTGCATCGCTGATGTTTTTGCAATGAAAAATCATAAAAAATCATAAATATTAAATACAAAATAAGTGTTTGAAAAATTCAAACATGGGTGCAAAAACATTTTTATTAATATTCATTGTAAAAACATCGGTGCGTAGCTGCATTTTATTAATTTGGATAAAATGTATTTGAAAAATCCAATAAGTATTGTTTTTTACAATCTAATAAAACATCGATGTTTCATTAAAAAATATCAGTGACGCACCAATGTTATTTTAGCACTACCCGGCTAATAAAATATCGATGTTTCATTGCAAAAACATCGATGATGCCCTGATACATGCAACTGATGTAACACATGCATCAAACTAAATGCATTTGTTTGATCTTAGCCAAACCGAGTGCAAACTTCAATCTGAGTTTCCTACGACTTTTTCTTTTAGCCAACTATGCTATGCTCATCCTAAAAAAAAAAAAAATTAAGTACCGGCCGTACTAAAAATTTTTTTTTTTTTGGGTACCGGCTATTTTTCGGCCGGTAATGAATTAAATTGAATACCGGCCAGAAAATGAATTATTAAATTGGATACTGGCCGGTAATAATATAATAATCTTTGAGAGGGCTCTTAATTCTTATACTTGTCTATATATAAGCCCCGTCCATCTCGTCTGTTCTCCACACATCCTATTCTGTTCTCCTCTTTCAAACAATCCAAAGGCAGTTTCTTTTTAGCAGAAAAAGAACTTTGCAAATAGAAGACGCTGTGCTTACTGTCTTTCTTCATCCCCTCAAATCTCTTACCTAACCTATATATTTCCATATACATAGTCATATATATATCTTTAATCGAATTATTGGTATAGCCATGGCCAACCTGACCTCCATAGATGGAAACACAAAAGAGCAGGTTGTCATCATTGCATTACCAGAAATGACCCAAGCGGCTCCACCGGTCTCACTATATGTAAGAGAGGCCTGGTCTATTCTGGGCCTCTCCACACCAATGATCCTTACCGGTTTAATCATGTACCTCCGTTCCATGATCTCCATGCTCTTTCTCGGCCAACTCGGTGGACTGGCTCTGGCAGGTGGGTCCCTTGCTCTCGGCTTTGCAAACATCACGGGTTATTCAGTTCTCAGTGGTCTTGCCATGGGCATGGAACCGATATGTGGCCAGGCATTTGGTGCACGCCGCCATGCACTTCTCGGTCTGACTCTTCACCGCACTGTGCTTCTTCTTTTATGTGTTTCCATCCCAGTTGCACTTCTCTGGACCTACATGAAACCAATTCTGATTCTCTGTGGTCAAGAAGAACAGATTGCTTCAGCTGCTCATGTATTCCTTTTATACTCCCTTCCTGACCTCCTTCTCCAATCTTTCATCCATCCGCTTCGAATTTACCTCCGCACTCAGTCCGTAAATTTTCCATTGACATTTTGTGCTATGCTTGCAATTTTTCTTCACTACCCCATAAACTACCTTCTAGTCTCAGTTCTCCAGCTAGGAATCAAAGGCGTTGCATTGGCATCTGTCTGCGCAAACCTTAACTTTGTTATATTTCTCCTTACATATACATACTTCTCAGGGGTGCACAAACTCACTGGTGGCTTTGACATTACAAAAGAATGCCTAAGAGCATGGGGCTCTCTCCTCGCCTTATCCATTCCTAGTGCTGTAAGCGTATGTCTCGAATGGTGGTGGTATGAAATAATGATAATTCTGTGTGGATTACTATCAAACCCTCAAGCCACTGTTGCATCAATGGGGATACTTATTCAAATAACCTCTCTTATCTACATATTTCCGTCATCTCTCAGCTTCGGCGTTTCGACTCGTGTTGGCAATGAGCTTGGTGCAAACCGTCCCAGCTATGCCAAGAGAGCTGCAACAGTTGGTATCATACTAAGCTTTATATTTGGCTCAATTGCATTTGGCTTTGCTACATCGGTGCGACATTCATGGGCAACAATGTTCACCACTGATACCGACATCCTTAAACTCACGGCATCCGTGCTTCCAATTTTGGGTATGTGTGAATTGGGAAATTGTCCACAGACAACTGGCTGCGGGGTCTTACGAGGGAGTGCTCGACCGAAGATCGGAGCCAATGTAAATCTCGGTTCTTTCTACGTGGTTGGAATGCCAGTAGCGGTCAGTCTAGCGTTCTGTTCTGGCCTGGAATTTAAAGGACTCTGGCTCGGGTTGCTATCGGCACAAGGCACATGTGTACTGTTGATGCTTTTGGTTATAAAATCTACAAATTGGGATTTACAAGCAGAGCGTGCGTTGAAACTCACGGGAGCAACACAGAGAGATCATGTGGTTGGTGATGAATGTGGGATAAAAAAGCAAAAAACGGCTGCCATGGATGGAGATGAAAAGTCGAGTTTGGTAATCACCGTCAAAGATTATAACCAGTCAACGATATAACATGCATGTATTGCTTTTTTTTGACTGAGTTGGGTTAGACGACATTATAGGCCAAAAGCAAGTTGTATTTACTTTTTCTTTTTTGCTGCTATTTCATTTATTTCTATATTGTAAATGATATACTTAATTTTTTATTTTTTTCTTCGAGAAAAATATATTGCTAATTAACAGCAATATATATTAATTTATTTTGTTGGCTGTAAACATTATAATGCAAGAGATTCTTGAGTTAATGTAATTAATTATTCGGTTTCAAAACTGTTAATTTTATTTACTCAGATGCTTACTAGTGCATGTTGCCCATTTGTTTATGACTTGATTCTAGATAAGTGGTAGAGCCACTATAGTTCAGAATTAGACATATGCTCTATTTTAGATTTTGAATTTTTTTTTCTTATAAACCTCTATGATATTGGATTGTTATTTTATGTTGGAATTTTTTTTTTTTGCTCTACCATGTGAAGTCTAAATGTCTTAACGCATGATATAATTTGCAGTTTTCGAATTTGTACTTTAATATTTTGATGAAATTTGAATTGTTGATATTTTTGTCCATCCTAACTCGAATTCTGACTACGCCACATAGGTATAGCTTAATGTAAAAATGAATGAACGTAGAAATAAAAAAATGACGAGGTTAATTAGTTAGTACGTAGCATAATTAAATTCATTTCTAATTTAAGTGGCGAGTGAGAGCATCCACATTCCAGCAACTAAAATAAATTTCTAAATAACTGTTAACTAATTTTTAGAAATTAAGATCTCTAAAGTTTCTAATAACTCTCACATCTTTGAAATTAATTTTAGAGTTTTTATTAAGCCATGCACATCAGCAACAAATTAAAAAAGAGAAATAGTCAGCATGAAGTTTATAAACAGTTTGTTAATAAGAAATTTTACGACATATATAGTATCTAAAAATAAGAAACTTTCTCACATCTATAAAATTAAATTAAAAACTGCCACATCAGATTAGAAATTCTAACAGTACCAGAGATGTGGATGCTTGAATTGGTATACGGATTGTAAATTCATAATCGATATATATATATAGTCCAGCCATTATAATGTCAACGATAGCCGGCGTATAACATGTCAAAAAGTTCTTTGCCTTAGTCTGGCCTAGAATTTAGAATCTTTTAGACATGTTGAATATGTCGACGAAGCTTGACCTGTGGGGTTAAGTCTATAAGAAGGAACATTTTGGGCCGGAAATTAAATGCTTACAGCCCACATATCTGAGGTGTTGTATTGGTACCAGCCTACCAGAGGTGAAAATTGACTGGATAATATACGGTCCGTATTCAAAAAATTAGACTTAAATATCTGAATATTCGTGTGAATATGAATACATATATTATTTCAATCTTCTGTTTCAGAATAGTGAGTATCTATCATATAGTTTAATATTAGATAAATATTATGAAAAAAAATTATGTTATTAATTATTATAATTAAATAAATATTATAAATTTTAATATTTTTTAATAAATATCTGAGTCGATCCGGATCCGTATCTGTATCCGTCTAATATCCCATTCATTTCACCACTAATTGGTACTCATTACTAATCAAAGATCCAAATCATGTAAAATTAGTGATGCTATTTTTTTCGAATATTCGGTTTTGATCTGGTCAATCCAAATTGGAACCGACTCAAATCCAATCAAATTAAATATAACTTTTTCGGGAAAATTTGGACCGGAACTTGCACGGACGATCAGACCGCACTCGACGGAAAACCGCACTGTTGTTGAAGTGGCATCGCGAAGAATAGATAAAAAGTAAAGAAGAGGAGAATAATGTTTGAGAAAAGAGAATAGGAAAGGAAGATTCCAGAAAAAAAAAAGAAAAAGAGAAGATATGTCTGAAAGTGAAAGTGGATCCTAGTGTCATAGAATATATCGTAGAGTACTGCGAAACCTATGTGTGGGCTATGGTGAGTTGTGAACTAAGAATTTTGTTTTATTTTAGAGGAGGGTTCAAATGTCTTCATTTTTTTTGCCTCCACCATGCTTTCATTTTTAAAAACTTTAATAACTTCAAATTTAAAACTTAAAAGTCAAAATAAAACCGTTGGATATGATCTACATCATTTTATTTATATGCTCATAAAAAATTATCACATTTTGATTTTGTTTTTATGTGAATCAATAAGTTGAAAAATCAACGTCTAGAATTATCCACATTAGTACGTTTTTTACAAGCTCTTGATGACAACCAAAACAAAATTGAAATGTCATAATTTTTTACACGTGCATAGATAAAATGATGTAGATCATATCCAACGGTTTTATTTTGACTTTTTAGTTTTAAATTTAGAGTTATTAAAGTTTTTAAAAATGGAGGCATGGTGGAGGCATTTGAACCCTCCTCTTTATTTTATACTCATATCTCTATTTTAAAAGACCAAACAGTCGATCAGAACTACTTAACAAGATATCCATATTGAAATGTGCTTGGTGATCAAATTTAACATATTTTCGAATTTATTTTAGTATTTATTAAGATGTGTACAAAATTGTTGTTTTCAGACATTTCTAAACCATTGAAAAACAACCATTTTCAAAGTTCTAAAAAAATATTAAAGAATTTGCTAAAAATATAAAATTTTGTCTTCAAGCACAGTTTAAGATGGAGATCATGGTGAATGGTTTGGATCGACTGTTTGGATTTTTAAATCGCAAAAATGACTTATAATCATATGGTGTCAAGATGTGTCACCATAAAATAATGTAATTAGATCTCTCTCTCTCTCTCTCTCTCTCTATATATATATATATATATATATAGACAGTGCTACGGTGCTGTGCATAGCATAGAGGCCTCCGTGCTACGGCTCAATTTTTGAGTTTTCAAAATCCTAACGGTCGATCCGAACCGTTCAATTGATCTCCATATGAATATGTACTTGCAAACCAAATTTTACATTTTTTAAATTTTTTTTACTATTTATTAAGCCACTTTGAAAAAACAGTAATTTGTATACAACAGTAAAATCTTCTGGACCATTAGATCAGCAATTTTCAAAGTGGCTTAATAAATAGTAAAACAATTCTAAAAAAATGTAAAATTTGGTTTGCAAGTACATATTCATATGGAGATCATGTTGAACGGTTCGGATCGACCGTTAGGATTTTGAAAACTAAAAAATTGAGCCGTAGCACGGAGGCCTCTATGCTATGCACAACACCGTAGCACTGTCCTATATATATATATAGTTGGGCTATGGTGCATTCACTATAGCAAACATGACCATCAACGACCGGAAATCTGGTCGCAGAAAATAATGTTGCCGGTCGCTGATACTAAATCCGGTCGCTGAAAGACCGGTCGCTGTAAGCTTTGTCGCTGATACTCTTCTGATGACATCACCGGTCGCTGATACTACGTCACCCCGTCGCTGTTGTTTTTTTCTGACGCCAGCAAAAACTTTCTGCGACCAAAGGTAACAGTCGCTGATACCTAAAATCGGTCGCTGATAATCGAACCGATCGCAGATACACAAATTATCAGAGACCAATATTTACGGTCGCTGATACTCTTCTGTCAGGTTTTTTAGATTTTATTATATTATTTAAATTTGCACCATTTAATAGTTGGTACGGCACGTACCAACATACAACATAAACATAGACAACGCAATATGCCAAATTTTGTCACAAGAACAATGCAAATAGACAACGGAAATTGGAATAGGTAAAGATGCTCACTCAATGAAAGAGTCAAATTCGACGCGACAATTAATCATGATGTAATAGTGTGCCGCATTTAACTCTTCATCCGTAAGATCTCTGACAGAAATTGAACCCGTTGCACGTCCAGGGTAGCTCACAATAGGAAGTCGTGTGTCATTCTCGACAAATCCGCCGTCATCGTACCGCTCTGGGCAATTCAACCGTGTAACTACCTCATCTTCAAAATATAAAGACATAAAGTTGGTCATCTCTTCAACGATATATGCCTCCACTGATTGAGCCCTCGACTTTTGCCTTATTAGTCACCTTTCTCTTGAGACGCCCTATGCATCTACATTATCATGAAAAGACTCAATGAAATACATCGGAGATGATAAATAACATCGAAATGAATATACTACGAATAATAGAATGTCAACCTTTCAAATTTATACATCCAACGAAATGAGACGGACCTGCAGCATCAAGAAGCATGTCCACCATAGCATTTGGCGACTCCGCCTCTGTTTGGCTCTGTTCCACTTGGCTATATTCCTCACCATGCATGAACCACTTCTCGTAAAAAAGTCGAAACCCCGATTTCATCAGGTGTTTTCCGATAGTTTCCTTATCCAACAGTCGATTGCAATGTATAGCCCCTCTTGTACATTGGACTATAAACCGTTGGGTTCGGAGTTTAAACAGTCGATCTAAAGGGCTTAACATGTTCTTCATACTAAAATGTACTTGGAGACCAAATTTTATATTTTTTGGAAATTGTTTACTATTTTTTTAGAATTTTTGAAAATAATTGTTTTTCAGAAATTTCTGGACCATAGAAAAGTAGTGATTTTAAAAAATTCTAAAAAAATAGCAAACTATTTCCAAAAAATGTAAAATTTGGTCTCCAAGCACAGTTTAATATGGATATCAAATTGAACGGTTTGGATCGGTTGTTTGAAAATCGAAACCATCGATTTATAGTTCAATGTACAAGATGGATTATACATTGCAATGCATCATAACCCAACTCTCTATATATATATATATAGTGATACTACGATGCTTTGGAAAGTAAAGATGGTGTTTTCCTTCCCGCCCATATCTTAATTTCCAAAGTTCAAACAGTCGATCGAACTTCTCAACATGATCTTCATATTATAATGTGCTTGGAGACCAAATTTTACATTTTTTTTGAAATTGTTTACTATTTTTTAAATTTTTTGAAAATCAGTGTTTTTCTGAATTTTTTATTATTTTTTTAATATTGTAATGTGCCATGAAATAGTTGTTCCATCACATGTAAACAAATAACCTGTTTGAGATCGGCCATTATGTGGATCAGACAAATATTCAGCATCCGCATAACAAATTAAATTTGATTTGGATACATTTGAAAAAACAAATCCATATCCATTGTACCTCGGACGTAGCGAAGTATATGTTTAATTCCATTCTAATGTCTTCGCGTGGGAGAAACAATATATCTTGCTAATAAATTTACAGCAAATGATATCTCAAGTCTTGTATGTCCAGCAAGATACATAAGTGCCATTATTGCACTAAAATATGATACTTTATCTTCATCATTTTCTCGAGATCTAAAAGAGTCTGTATTCATATATAATGATGAATCCAATCAGCAGTTCCAGTTCCCTCCCCCACTCTTGAGTTATGGTCAATCATATACATGGCAGTCCCACTACTAACTTGACTTGACATTTATTTAATGTTTTCTAAGGAGAAGTTTCCTACATGCTGATTTAAATATTATATATACGGTAGTACTATAATTAATCTTTGACTAAGTTAATTAATTAAAAGTCAGAGCCTGGTGAAGTAATTAAGGTTTGATGGTTTCTTGATTTATACAAAACGAGGAAAAATAATGTTGAACCTTAACAACCAGCTGCTCTTTGCTGAGGAACCAAGTATTAATTACATGGGGTACCTTTGCTCTCTGATTTAGAGACAAAAGGAGGAAAAATATTGATTATTAGTAGCGTACTTAATTAATCACCTCTAATTTAACAAATCCGCTACCACTAGGTGCCTAAAATTATGGGTACGCATGTTGACACCACACACATTTGTATTAACACAACATCTTTAAAAAAAATTAATGTATGGACAATTTTAATCCTCCTTAAATGTGTTTCAAACTACCATATTTTTCCATAATGTAATTAATATAGTTACCATTAATTAAATTATTTGCTTTCCATAATTGCTAGATTTTTTTTTCCTTTTTTATTTTATTTTATATTGAGGTAATGTTTTTCTGTTTCATTTTTTCTCATAGAAATATAGATAGCTACAAAATTTATATGTATATTAATTCAATGGAAATTTCAAGCACCGGGCCATCAACTTCCACTCAAACACACCAATTATACGACTAAATAGATCTAAGATATTAAGGTAAAAAAAGAAAAATAATTTAAATAATTCAAGCTCAATTTGACAAGATCCATCATATTTTGAGATTGTCGAGTTTTCACATCAAGACAGACCTTTTTAATAGAAGCACCTCATATAATACCATTGATCTGAATATATTGCTTGACGTCACAAATGATTAAGGTCAGTTTATTCTTATAATTTTTTGATTGAAAACAATATAATGAGTTAGTTATTTATTGACCGGACTTTTTCTTTGTAGGTTATCATGTTGGTAGCATTAATGGACAAACTAATGAGCTATCATCAATTTTGATGGACTTTTTCCAATATGATTTTGAGAATTTCTGGAATATTTTATCAATTTAAGTTTAATGCAAACAATTTATTAATTTTAGCATGATTGATGTAATTTTTTTAAGTAGTGTTTTGTTGTACTATTAATTTATTATTTTAATTATAAGTTGAATGCCAAATTAATCATGATAATTTACATTCAATATATTTTTTATATAAGTAATCATGTCGTTTTTTAGTGATTTTTGCGCAAAGAAAAGATAAAATGTTAATTGATAAAAAAAAATTATAGTAAATTGTTAAAACAATTGTGAAGTTGTATAAAATAAAATCGATATATATTAGATTTTAATAATATAATGAAATTCACTGTTGTAGTTCCCTTAAAAAATCTTAAAGATTAAATGAAAATAAATAAAGAATATTAATTATGTGAATCTAAGTACTTCTAAGGAAAGAAATTAAATCATATAATACTATATGACAGAGAAACAAATTTTTAAACAAAATAATATATTTATAAAATATAACATTTAAGGAAAAAAGTTATGTGGTAATATATGAGAGAATCAGTTTCCAAAGGAAGTACTTAATGAAGAGTAAATTTGTCTATATAGTAAAATATTTTGATAATGTTGTGTTAATAAAAAATTTAGTAGTTTTAATATCATCACCCTAAAATTATGTGTTTTCTAAAGGTAATAATCATGAAGAAGCATATTCTAGTTAAGAGTATCCTATATATAGGTGTATATAATTAAATTCTAGTTAACCAATCTTAATTTCTTACTCTTCATGGACTTCATAAACTTCATTATATATATATAGAGAGAGAGAGAGATGGGCTATTGTGCTTCGCGGAGTAAATGGGGGGTTTACTTCGGGCCATAATTTTATTTTTGAAAATCCAAACAACCAATCTGAACCGTTCAACATGTTCTAAATATTGAAATGTGCTTGGAGACTAAATTTTACATTTTTTCGAATTTTTTTACTATTAATTAAGCCACTTTGAAAATCGCTGATCCGGTGGTCCAGAAAATTTTACTGTTTTACTGTTCACAGTGGATCAACAATTTTCAAAGTGGCTTAATAAATAGTAAAAAATTCCAAAAAATGTAAAATTTAGTCACCAAGCACATTTCAATATTTAGAACATGTTGAACGGTTCAGATCGGTTGTTTGAATTTTTAAAAATGAAAATATGGCCCGAAGTAAACCCTCCCATTTACTTCGCGAAGCACAATAGCCCATATATATATATATATATATAGAGAGTGGCTAATATCAAAACGTTTGCACCAAGCCCCTCGTGCAACCAAGTCGTTTTCGGATTTTCAAAGTCCAAACGGTCGATCCGAGCCATTAGATGTGATCTCTATATTAAAATCTGCTTGGAGACCAAATTTTGTATTTTTCGGAATTTTTTTACTATTTATTAAGCCACTTTGAAAATTGCTGATCACATGGTCCAGAATTTAGTTGCACTGTTTTTACTGTTCACCCGGATCAGGGATTTTCAAACTGGCTTAATAAATAGTAAAAAAATTCCAAAAAATGTAAAATTTGGTCTCCAAGTAGATTTTAATATAGATTGAACATCTAACGGTTCGGATCGACCGTTTGACTTTGAAAATCCGAAAACAACTTGGTTGCACGAGGGCCTTGGTGCAAACGTTTTGATATTAGCCACTCTCTCTCTCTCTCTCTCTATATATATATATATATGTAGAGCTGGGCTATGGTGAGTTGTGAAGTAAGAGGTCATTTTTAATTCATGCTCATATTTTCATTTTGAAAATCCAAACAACCAATCCGAACCGCTCAACATGTTCTAAATATTGAAATGTGCTTGGAGACTAAATTTTACATTTTTTGGAACTTTTTTACTATTTATTAAGCCACTTTGAAAATCGCTGATCCGGTGTTCTAGAAATTTTTACTGTTTTTTACTGTTCACAGTGGATTCAGCGATTTCAAAGTGCTTAATAGATAGTAAAAAAATTCCAAAAAATGTAAAATTTAGTCTACAAGCACATTTCAATATAGAGAACATGTTGAGCAGTTCGGATCGGTTGTTTGGATTTTCAAAGTGAAAATATGGCGTGAACCATAGTCTATCTCTATATAGAGCAAAGCTAGGGTGTGATGTGCTCACCAAGATGGTTTGGTGAGCATAACTCCAAAAGTATATCGGATCGGTTTCAAACGGTGAATCCAAACCGTTAAAATCCATGTACTTCATGAGTGATGCATGTGCAAAATTTTGAAAGTTTTGAATTTATTTGCTACAAGGTCAAACGGTCAAAAAAATGATGAAAAATGAATATATAAAACAACTTATAAAATAGCTTATAAAATGTTCATTTCTTTGACCGCTTGACCTTGTAGCAAATGAATTCGAAACTTTCAAAATTTTGCATGTACATGCATCACTTATGAAGTACATAGATTTTAACGGTTTGGATTCGTCGTTTGAAGCCGATCCAATATACTTTTCGAGTTGTGCTCACCAAACCCTCTTGGTGAGCACATCACACCCTAGCTTTGCTCCTATATATATATATATATATATATATATATAGAGAGAGAGAGAGAGAGAGAGAGAGAGAGAGAGTGGCTAATATCAAAACATTTGCACCAAGCCCCTCGTGCAACCAAGTTGTTTTCGGGTTTTCAAAGTCCAAACGGTCGATCCGAACCGTTAGATGTTTAATCTATATTAAAATCTGCTTGGAGACCAAATTTTACATTTTTTGGATTTTTTTGCTATTTATTAAGCCACTTTGAAAATTACAGATCCGAATGAACAGTAAAAACAGTGCAACTAATTTCTGGACCATGTGATCAGTAATTTTCAAAGTGGCTTAATAAATAGCAAAAAAATTCCAAAAAATATAAAATTTGGTCTCCAAGCATATTTTAATATAGAGATCACATCTAACGGCTCGGATCGACCGTTTGGACTTTGAAAATCCGAAAACGACTTGGTTGCACGAGAGGCTTGGTGCAAACGTTTTGATATTATACACTCTATATATATATATATATATATATATATATATATATATATATATATATATATATATAGATATTGGTCTTAAGGTACTAGCTTAATTTTAATTTAATGGAACGTATATATGCACTCAAAGGGATACAACTCTACTGTTATTCCAGTGGAAAAGCAGGGTTCTGCTTTTCTGATCCCAACCATCAAATTCATTGAGTTCGTGCATGAAAAAGTTTCTTTATCGAGATACACGAATGAAAAATTTTGAATTGTTGGGATCGGAAAAGTAGAATTCTGCTTTTCTATTGGAATAACAGCAGAGTTCATTCCCACTCAAAGCACCAATTTCTGATCTGATTGGAAGGACATTCCAGTACAGCTAATTAATTCTGAGTGCACCGAATCAAGTATGTATTTTCAGAGGTATTTTTTGAAAGGAACTTAATTAGAAGTATATAATTGACTCGATTGTCACTAATTAAACAATGCCAAGTAAGAAAATATCAGAGTGAAATTGAGTAACGAGCTGGAATGTCTTAATCAAAATAATATATAAGTTTGCATCATGATGTATAAACATAATGAATCCAGGCTGATTACTATATGTTATGAACTTGAATAACTCAAAAACAGGGGTTTCGGCTGTTCCGGTGCTTTGGTTGAATTATAGTCTTACAGGTAGAGTGGTAAAAATGTGCCGTGTCACGATTAACACGCTGTGACTTTGGTCTCGTGCCGTGCCGTGTCGTAACCAAGTGAACAGTCACACGTGCTGTGCTGTGCCGTGACCAAAATGTCAAAGGTGGTCACGGCACGCGAGTCACGCCGTGCCTAAATGTGCCATGCCCAAACGTGTCGTGTCCAAGCGTGACTGGTTACGTTTGTCACATTTTATTACGTTTAACTATTTTTTTCATAATTAGGTTAGTTTATTCAAGATTCACCATTTGGTTAAGATTTAACGGTACTAATTACACGTGACTCACGTGACCACGTGCCGTGCCAAATTTTCAAAAGATGGTCACGACGCGCAAATGGTCACAGCACGCGACACGCGAGTCACGGCACGTAACACTTACACGTGTTGTACCGTTCCGTGTCGTAACCGTGCCGTTTCGTGACAGAGCCGGCTCCGTCGTGCCATTTTCCCACCCTACTTATAGCTGCGTGTAATAGGCTTGAGATTTTAGAGACATGGTGAAATGATATATTTGGGAACTAGAAATTAATATCAAGAAAATAACAATAATCAAAGAATTGATTAATTATTATCTTTTACTTGAAGTTACACAATTTAATAGGTTAGTGGTTAATAACAACTAAAATGTAAAATAGGATAACAAATTGCAATAAAACTCGTTCTAAGCTTTACAAAGCAATTAGCTCCATGTAAAGGTGCAAAAGGATTTGATGGTTTAACAACGGGGAGGTGGGATTAAGGGCATGCTCCACAAACTGGGTCCAAAAGCAAGTGAATTCATCTCATTTATATCTTAAATTGGAGGTGATAGGGCTATGTATCAAGGGCCTTTACGGATCACTCATGGGCCAAGAATAGATCGGGATTCGGATTCTCTTAGGGGCCATTCCGAGATGAAATAACGAAAAGTCCGAGGTCCGTTAGCAAGTAGGCCCAATAAGGCCCAACGTGGCCTCGTCCAAACATAAGTCTAGTCCGAACTCGGTTTATGGTCACCGCCTTCGTGTCCGTGCAAGACGGGTGCGATTTAGTCACCGCTCCAATACGAGGATAACCGCTTCTATGCGAAGCGTAACCGCTCTTATGCGAACTCCCTTAATCGCTCTGACAACGCAGAATGACAGTTAGGGGAGAACCTATTTAAGGCAAGAAGCCTTATGAAACAAGGGTCGAACTTTTCATCATACAAGCGAGGTATCACAGAGGATAGAACCCGAATACCTCCTAACTTCCCACTCTGGGAACCGACATCCTTTTTACTTCATCTCGGCCTGTCTTCCAGAGACAGAGCGAGCCCAACCCAGTTACTTTTACATACGGCATACTTTCTCCGAAATAGGACGTGTCAGGATGTGAACAAAATCAGGAAATTTTTCTCAAGACAATTCACCATTTCTCTCCCTCCCCTCTCCTCTCTCAAAATTTTAAAATTTTCTCAAGACAATTCACCATTTCTCTCCCTTCCCCTCACTCAAAATTTTTCCTTCTGAAACAAGTAAATCTCTTCGGTCAAAACGGATCACCCTATCATTTCCTTCACCTTTCCTTCATTTTCTTTAATAAACCTCTTTTGGAGTAGAGTATAAGCAGCTTTATTTAGAAAATCTATTGCTTCTAGTTTTATGTAGTCTAAATTATAAATAATGAAGGATCATTTTAAAAAAATTTAACATTATAAATTCTAACATTATTTATTGTGAACTAGTACATATATACCGTAAATACTATCCACATAGAAAATTCTGAACAATCTGGAAAACAGGAATGTTGATATTTTTTAGGTGCGTTTGGATGAGACAAAAAATAGTGATAACTCTGGTTAGCGACTATTTCTAAATACTATTTTGTGTTTGGATTAACAACTAAGAGCATCTACATCTCTGGTATTATGAGAGTTTCTAATCTGATGTGGTAGTTTCTAATTTAGTTTTAGTAATATGAGAGAGTTTCTTATTTAGAAACTATGCAGAAAAATTTCTTATTATGAAACTATTTATAAACTCCACGCTGGCCAAATGATTGGCTCAAATTATTTCTCCTTTTTAATTTATTGCTGAAGTGGTTTAATAAAAACCCTAAAATTAATTTCAGATATGTGAGAGTCAGAAACTTTAGAGACCTCAATTTTTAAAAAGTGGTTAACAGTTATTTATAAACTAATTAAAATTGCTGGGATGTAGATGCTCTAAGAATTATTTTTTGTTTATCTTTTGTGAGTTAGCTCACTATTCTACTTACCCAATAAAAAATTAAGTTAGTGACTATTCTCAACTTTGAATTAGCTTACTATTCTCACTAATTCAAACTTTCATCCAAACGACAATAATAGATTTTTGAAATAATCAAGAATTTAACTATTTGACTTTCGTCAAATATAAAAAAGAAATTCTCAAAAAATATCGAGATGAAAGAGAAATAAGATAAGTATTTATTCAACAATGACAAATTCTTACACGAAGAAGAACTTGAAGACCTTGTAATAAGGTATCAATTCTCAAAACCAAAAATGTTTTTAAATTAATTACTACTACAAGATCACATGGTGAGATATGCTAAGTTATATCGTTTTTCAAAGTAAAAGTTGTCTAGTGCTCTTACGGGGGAACCTAGGTTCGAATCTCACAGGACGCAAAAGTATAGTGTGTGTTGTGGATGTTGTGTGCTTACGGGCTTTAATAAAAAAAACAGAGATAGTAAAAGTTGAAAGTTTAAACCACCCAACTATTTAATATTCACAAGAAATTTCTGATTTCTCACACAGAAGATATTATCTTTGCTATCTAATTCAAGATTGATCCTCTATGAAAGCAAAATAATATTTAATAATTCAAAACTACAAACATTAAAATTAGTTCATCTTCAAAGTCCATTAAATCAGTTTAATCCTTCTTTTCAGCGCTAATATTTTCTATCTTTCAGCGCTTAATACGCTTTAGCATCAAATTTCATTAATTTCATTAAATTCATTTTCAACCTAGATTGACTAGCTTGATCTGACCTTTGAAAGTTCCTAATAATTTAACAGAGCATCTTTCGAATTTATCGAGGGTATATCGTATATGCTTAATTATAATATTCATTATAACGATCTCTAACAGTAATGCAAAAAAAAAAAAAAAATTCAGGAAAAAATATCCATCGCTTGACCTTTTTGTCCAATAACATTTTTAAGTGAGAAGTACAAGTACAATATTTATTTATTTGAAATTTGATCTACCGACAATTAATGATGTCGTTGATATTGAACGACTAATTTGTGAGGTACAAATTTATTCAAGTTGAATAATTCTGTACTCTTATATATTCTACGTTAGCTTAAATATAATATTCGTTATAATAATCTCTAACAGTATAGTCATGACAAAAAACAACTTTTTCAGGAAAACATATATATCGCTTGACCTTTTTTCCAATAACACACAAACAACACTTGAGAGTAGGTCTGATGGGCATCGGACCTACTCTTGTTTGATGGTTTAATCACCGTCGATTTGCTTTATGATTTGTGCGGAATACTTTAAACTTCGTGTGTGTCTGTTTCAATGTTCGTGCGCACAAATCTTAAATTAAATTGGACGGTCATCATGCTCGTTGAACCTAAAAATAGATCCGATAGACATCCGACCTACTCCGTTTGTGGAGTAGCATTTTCAAATGACAAGTATAATATTTTATTAATTTATTTGTTTGAAATTCGTTCTGCCGACAAATATATCCTTTGTATCTGGACTGTTAATTTGTGAGGTAGAATATTTTTAAGTTGAATAATTCTGTACTCTTATTCCACATTATTATTTTTAATTTCATATATTAATTTGTAGACTATTATTTTATTTTATAAAATTATAGGCGATAGCCTACCTAATTTTTATTGAAAATAATATATAAAGTTTGTACTTAGTGGGAAATTTTACATCCTGTCCAATTAATTTGTAGTCACTATTTTTCTTTCTTTTTCTGTTGGAAGATCCTGAGATTTCGTTTGTTCCATAATACTATTTTTAACTTTTAGCAAAATTGGCATTTGTCTTATTAGAATAGCTTATTCTAACATTTTGTGAAAATAGTTTGTTCCAATAAGACAAACAAGTTGGTTCTCTATTCTAACTATTCTAATCCAACTAAACACCGAATAATTTGTTCTCAAGAATAAGCTATTCTCAATCCAACTAAACCGGTAGCTATTAGATTATATGGATCATTAATTATGTGGGCGTGAAAGTGTTACTTGTGTGATCAACAAACAATTTATATTGAGTTGTTGACACTGCCCAAGCTAGCAACAAACATGCACCAATTCATGATCATATATAATATAGAGTAGAACTATGGTGTTCTTAAGTTCACCAAAATTCTTTGTGAACTCAACTCTAAAATTTATCGGATTGGCTTCAAACGAAGAATCCAAACCGTTGAAAGCCTTCTACCTTACGAGTGATGCATCTACATGCGAAAATTTTAAATTTTAAAATTAATTTTGTATGAAGTCAAGTGGTCAAAAAACATTCAAAAAATGAAAGCATTAAAATTAATATATAAACATTTTAGTTTTGACCGCTTGACTTTATACTAAATTAATTCGAAAGTTTAAAATTTTCACATGTAGACACATCACTCGTAAGGTACAAGGGTTTCAACTGTTCGGATTTTTCGTTTGAAACAAATCCGATAGATTTTAGAGTTGAGTTCATAAAGAGACTTGGTGAACTTAAGAACACCCTATTTCTACTCTATAATATATATTTGAGTAGAACTAGGGTGTTCCTAACTTCTAAGTTCACCAACCCTCTTTGTGAACTCAACTGTAAAACCCATGGTTCTAAATAGCTAGCTATTGCAGCGCTATAGCTACGCTATAGCTTTTTCGGACCATAAAAGCTAAGCTTTGAGATAAAAGTGCGCTAATTCAGCTACGACCGTTATAGCTGTAATAGCTGACCGCTATTACCGCTACTCGCTATGCGCTATTGCTACCGCTATGCTACATGAGTTTTTTTTTTTAGGATTTACATGGGCTTTTGTTCTTATTTATGATGCTACATGATCTGTTATGAAAAGAATTCTAAACCGAACTATGTGATTCTGTTCCTATTTGTGATTTAGTCTTTCATTCTATATCGGACAATATTCAAATATTAATTCTTTCTTTTACTTGCTCTTATAGTATTCACTTGAAAAATTATTATCGTTTGTTTCAACTGAAAGCCAATTTTAATTATTATAATATATAAAATTTTCAAATAAGTATATTTACTTCATTTCACTTGTAAAAGTAATTGCTTTTCACCTATTATAATGATTATAATACTATGAAGTATGAACTATTAAATAATATTACCTTGTAGATTCTTTTTTTCTTCTTATTTGCATGATTGAAAAAATATAGACTTATATTAGTTGTCATTTGATTATTACCCCATTCTCCAGTATTGATCATGTTAATAATTAGTAGAAATGTAGAATATAAATTTTGAAAAGAAAAAAACGCTATGTATGATAGCTTCCGCTATAGCTACGCTATTCGCAATAGCTTTTATTTTTGTCTCCCCGCTATACCGCTATAATCGCTATTTAGAACCTTGGTAAAACCTATTGGATTGATTTCAAATGACGAATCCAAACCGTTGAAACCCATCTACCTTACGAGTGATGCATCTACATGGAAAAAATTTAAATTTTCAAATAAAACGCACTTATTTAACAAATAAAATTTTGGACTAAATTTGAACTAAAAATTACTACAACAAATTATACGTACAATCTGAACAGCGTTTTGTACTAAGTAAGTTGGTGCACAAATTGCTACAAATTACACGCACAATTCGATTAACGTTTTATACTACAAATTATACGCAGAACAGAAAAAAAAATTAGTTCAAAAATTTCAAACAATTCAGAACAAAACTAATATATATATATATATATATATATATATATATATATATATATATATATATATGAGGGTTCAAATGCCTCCATTTTTCATGCCTCTACCATGCCTCCATTTTTAAAAACTTTAATAACTCAAAAGTTAAAACTTAAAAGTCAAACTAAAACCGTTGGATATGATCTACATCATTTTATCTATGCATGTGTAAAAAATTATGACATTTCAATTTTGTTTTGATTGTCATCAAGAGCTTGTAAAAAACGTACTAATGTGGATAATTTCTAAACGTTGATTTTTCAACTTATTGATTCACATAAAAGCAAAATCAAAATGTAACAATTTTTTATGAGCACGTAGATAAAATGATGTAGATCATATCCAACGGTTTTATTTTGACTTTTAAGTTTTAAATTTTGAGTTATTAAAGTTTTTAAAAATGGAGGCATGGTGGAAGCACAAAAAATGGAGACATTTGAACCCTCCTCATATATATATATATATATATATATATATATATATATATATATATATATATATATATATATATTGGTGCGCCAGCTCAGTCTGCGCACAAAAAAAAAAAACAAAAAAAAATAATAATCAATTTGGTGCGCCAGCTCAGTCCATGCACCAACTTGCGTGCGCCCCTAGTCCGCGCACCAACTCATTTGGTGCGCGAACTGAGTCTCCGTGAGTGGTAGGATTGCAAAAACTATGAAGAGGATGGTAATCATTTAATTTTGATTTTTTTACTGTGGTAACTAAAAAAATTTCGGAACCAGCTACAGCTGACTTTTTCCCGGTTCTGAAGATTTCTAGCTAGTCTAGTAAATTGTGTTTCCGACTTACAAAAACAGAATATTCTTTTTTAGTTCATCATTTCATCACTTGTTTTGCCGACATATTTCTTAATATTCAAAGTTTAATAGAAATTAATTAATATATTCAGATCTGCAGGGAATTTATAAAAATATCTGTACCAGTTAGTGAATTTAATATGATAATAACCAGTATTTTAATAAAACATCGATGTTTCATTATAAAAATATCAGCGACGCACCGATGTTTTTTTAGTACTGCCCGGCTAATAAAACATCGATGATGCACCGATACATGCAACCGATGTAACACACGCATCTAACCAAATGCATTGGTTTGATCTGGCCAAACCGAGTGCAAACTTCAATCCGAGTTTCCTACGACTTTTTCTTCTAGTCAACTATGCTGTGCCTATCCTAAAAAAAAAATAATTAAGTACCAGCCAGAAAATAGCCAGTACTGTATTAAAAAAAAAAATTTGAGTACCGGCCATTTTCCAGCCGATAATGAATTAAATTGGGTACCGGCCAGAAAATGGCCAGTACGGATATTTTTATAACTTCCTAGCAGATCTGGGTATATTAATTTTTCTATTCTACTTTGGATGTTAATAAAAATGTCAGCTTGTTTTGTACTCGAAATCAAAGTCAAAAGTATCATTCCGTTAAGTGTCAACTTATAGGTACGTAGGTGTATTTCAATAGTACACTTTCAAATTTAATTTCATTTGTGCACTATTAATAATATCAACGCGTTACTAGGCTGGCGGTTAATTTCTAATATATAATTTCATATTTGGAGCTACAAATCATATGCATTGAGGAGTCAAAAGGATGTAGCTATATATATATATATATATACACTAATTGATTTTAAGAGTCCTTGCAACAAATCATATGATTGAAAACATCTGGCAACTCATATGATATATATATGTTGTTGTTGTATTAATTAGTCCCCGACTCTGAAAAGTGAGTTGAAAAGGAGAATATTTAATTTGAGTATTAATTATATTTGGGGTATTATTCTTGAGAATCTTCCCAGACAAGAGATACGCTAGCCAAATTTTGGGATTTTTTTTTAAGAAACCATAAATAAATTAAAAATTACCAAACCAACTTTGAATGATTTCATTTTTACAAAAACTACAAGAACCGAAATGGTATTTCGGTTCGAAGGATTTTTTTTTTTTACGTACCGAATTGACATTTCTGCTCGAGGTAGTTTCACAGATTTTAAAGAAAAATCGTGTGGCTGTGGGCTGAAAACTTGTGAAACTATACGGGCCGAAATGACAATTCGGTATAGAAAAAAAGAAGAGTTCGAACCGAAATGTCATTTCAGTTTTTTATAATTTTTTGTAAAAACTAAACCAAACCAACTTGTTAATTCGGTAAATTTTATTTATTTATTTATGGTTTCTAAAAAGAATTCTAGATTTGGATGGCACAAATCCCAGCATTGGATTTGACTTTGAGAACTGCTGCTGATTCTTTCTTGTGAAACAGAAGCTGTCGCAATCGTATCACAACAAGTCAAAGGGCAATTAATAATTTGGGATCGACTAATAGTCCCCCCATTCAGTTCCCTAAACGTCTCCCGCTAACTAATTTGCAAAGTACAACTGGGGACCACTAACTGTAATTAACTGTAATTTGTCAAACATCTATTCATCACTAAAATTGAAAGTATTCATAAAGTATTCATATTTGAGTAAATGGGTATGAATACTTGATAACTGGAGGGGATCATAACATTTGGGGACCACTATATAAATGGGAACCATTACTTTTCGGGGCCAATAACGATCAGCCTGGATTGGGGACCACAACCAAAAAGTCACGTGGATCACACCACCAGTGCTACATTCATTGATTAAATTAATTCACATACAAAATGGAAAATATTCATACCTAAGATATCAAATATTCATATATAATTCATCAAGTAGTCATACCTAAGATATCAAGTATTTAAAAAAAAAACTGGACACATCAATTACTCATCTTTTACATGTTTTTCGAGGTGGTTTTTTTTTCTCCGTTCAATCTAACCAATATTTCTGATGATCTATGAGAATTTTGCAAATCTAAAACCACGAACGTGTTCTACACAATATTCTCTTTCAAATGAGATCCATGATGACATACTTTTGAGTTATCTGTCACACAAGTATTCATACCTAATCAAGCAAGTATTCATACCTAATCGAGCAAGTATTCATAATAGTGGTTCCGCCAGTGGGTATTGACAGTTAGATGGGGACCACTAACTGTTAGTTAAAGTCATTAATTAATGATTGACATAGTTAGAATGAGGGAACGTTTAGGGGACTGGAGAGCTGGGGACAAGAGAATTACTCTAATAATTTTCTAAATCACAGAGAATTAATGTCAACTTTGTTAATTAATAAGAGAAATTTCTTAGCGTGACAGAAACCAGACTGCTGGAAAAACACACTGCTTTTAGCCACTCGTCTCTGGGAAAAAACAAAAAGAAATTAATATCAGACAGACACTCTCTGTGGCCGGCGCAATAAAATATGTATTTAACTAAGGGTTTAAATAGCATTTATCGCGTTATATCGAAACGTTTGAAAAAACGGCGCTATGGCCATATAGCGCCGCTATAACGCGCATTTAGAACATTGATTTAACACAACTAAAATCTATCTCCATTCCTCTATCTTATATATTATTTATGTTATTTATAAAACTTAAAAAAAATAGCTTTTTTTTATCACACCGCATTCTCCATTGGGACTTGAATTACTTGAATTAAGGGCATGTTTGGCGCGGTACTATGCGCGTGGAAAAAAAAAAAATTCAGACTGAATTTTTTTTTCCCACGCACACAGTAAAATTCAGTTCAAAAAATTTATGTTCTCAAGCCCATTCCCGTTCCTCTCTTGATGCTGAACAGGCTGTAAGTGTCTCTGCAACAATAACCAACTCTTGATTTAGTGACAAAAGGTAACACTCTCTGCGTGGGAGATCGTGACTTTGAAACTCAGATGGGAGTACTGTATGAATAATTAAATGGAAGTTGGTAGGCTAGATCTCAACCTTTCTATCTAAAAAAAAAGTGACTATATATGCAACAATTGGTATGGATCTAAATACTTGTCGTGATTAGCTACGCTGTGACTTAGGTCATATGTTGTGATGTGCCGTGACTAAGTCTGATTTTTGCGTGTCGTGATCAAATTCAGAAGGATAATTACGACACGTTAGTCACACTGTGACCACTCATGATGTGTCCAAAATGTAACTTGTCGCGTTTGGTCACATTTAACTAATTCTTTTTCACAGTTTAAGTTAGTTTATTCAAGTTTCAACATTCAATCTATCAAGATGTAACCGTCTTAATTACATGTGAATCGCGTGACTACATGACGTGTCATGACTAAATCTTTCAAATAACGTGTTGCGCCGTACCAAGTTTCCGAAAAATAAACATGTCATGCAAATAAGTCACGGCACAAGACACGTACTATAACAGAACCGTACCGTGCCGTGATATATCTTGTCACAACATTATTTTTTTTTTACATCCCTAGTTAATTCCCAACTCAACTGAAATCATTGTTTTAATTAAACTCAGTTGAGACATTCCCCACTTGACATTTATTTATATAACCCGGCCCAACGAAATATGAAAGCTCCATTGGAATGATTAATTATTTATTTAATTAATTTGTTTATTTTATCAAGGAAAGGCTTAATTACCTAATTGGGCCTCTCTTTTTCTATATAAAATCCGAGTCTGAAATTTAATATCTCAATTAATTAATTATGTTAGACTTAATTCTTAAACGATTAATAGTTGGTTTCTGTAAAAACAACTTTTTAATTGTAAATCTTTAATTAATACAACAATTCTTAATAAATAATATAAAATAACACAATAATATAAACTACAAAAAATATTTCTCTATATAAAATTAAATACTGTATCAATCGGATGGGGACGAATGTAAAATATTTCGCGGACATCAGATTTCGAATTAAATTAGTATGAATTAACTCAAGCTCACAAAAATGATTCATGAGAAATAATAATAAAAACCATCTGATAACAACGAGATTAAAATGTTAATAGTGATATTAATTACTTTTCAAACAGAGACTTTATTTTTAAGGTTAAACCATACCGTTAACACTAACTTCAAAACCTATTGAATCGACTTCAAAAGGTGAATCTATACCGTTCAAACCGATCTACTTCATTAGTTGTGCATTTACATGTGAAATTTATAAATTTTCAAATTTATTTAGTATCAAGTCAAGTAGTCAAATGTGGAGTTTTTAAGTTAATTTTAATGCATTCATTTTTTTCAACATTTTTAACAGCTTGACTTGATACTAATTAACTCGAAAAAATAATTTCTTTGCATGGAAACGCATCACTCATAAGTAAATCGGTTTGAACGGTTTGAATTAATAATTTGAAGTCTATCCAATAAATTTTAAAGTTGGTATCATATGACACCGAAATTATACTAGTCGAACTCTTTTACATCCTAATATAAAAACTTTTTTTGTTATAGTCTGAAAAGTTGAACACAATTTGAAAAGTATCTTTTCTATATAATAGTAGCCAAAATGATTTTTCGTTTATGATATAATACTTATTATAAAATAGAAAACACTAACTATTTTTTCTTTTTTTTTTAAAACCTTCAAACAAGAAAAATAACATCAGAACTAAACATTTTTCCGGAAACATTTGATATGCATGCATCACCAATCTATTGTAAAAATATAACATGTGAAAATATCCTTTTTCGGAAACATTTTTTCGAACTATAGATTACAAAGAAAAAATAAAGATATGTATGCATCACTAATCTATTGTAAAAATAATTTTTTTTATCACAGTTTGAAAAATATAATAAGAAATATTAATTGGAAAATTTGCATACCACAAAATAAATTTATTTCAATGTTGACAAAAAAAATCGTCTTAACATTATTTTTTGGTGTTATGTGGTTAACTTTGAAACTTAATTAATGTACATTACATAATTTTTATATTATGTAAGAAGTATTATAGAATTAAGAAGAATATTTTTTCCTATTATTTTATTAAGTATAAACTAATACAAATATTTTTCGGGACATTTTACATAATGTCCTTCTTTTTCAAAACATAGAACAAAATACCCTCCTTCCAAAATTATTAACAAAATATCCTTGTGGACCCCACTTTCTCCACTCTTCCCCTCCCTCCCGAATTCACTTCACCCCCGGTACCGTAATAGGGAATCTTTTACAATTACTTGATCTGGACCGTTCTTTTTAACTTGGCACAAATCTCAAAGCCCAATAATACTGCCCCCTCTGTCAGCCTGAATCCCAAACCGGCTGGGAGTTAATCTCAAACCGTAAAGTGAAGGGAATCTTTTACGGTACCGGAGAGGATATGGATCCCTTCCCTCCCTATTTACTCCCCATTATTCTTTAAGTGAAATAATACAACTATGATCTCATTCATGTTTTAAATTTTTTTAAAATTTGTGTGTATAATTGATTAGAATTAAAAATTGTAGTGTAAAATTTTATTTCTTAGATTAGAAAGTATAATATTAGCTTATAAATAGATTCTTTTCAGCAAATGGGTCCTTTTAAAAATAATTATAATACAATGTATTAACTTATTTTATAAAATCTTTTTTAAGTAACACATATTTTTTTTTAACATATGCATTCTATCAAGTTTATTCGGTATAAAATTTCAGATTCCTACTTTTAACAATTATAAGAATTTTATCACGTCACATGTTAAGAACAATTTAAATTAGGAATGGTCAATTGAAATGATAATATAATAAATTAGATTATTTAATGAAATGATAATGTGGTCAATTGAAAATTAATGTTTATATTTCCGTACTTTTCATTCTTTACTATATTTTTTTTCTAGACTATTTAATTTAATTTATGTTTATACGAAATTAATTATTTATGAGTCGGCTGGAAAGTCAGAGGAGAAAAACCTAAATTCATAAGCAAGTATTAGGTTAAAGGTACATTACTTATTATTGATAACAAGGTGAAATAACTAAATTTAATTTTCTCAGTTTAACTTAGTTGAGTAAATAGTCTAGAAATTAAATAGTTAGGTAGAAATTAAATTAAATAGTCTAGAAAATAAAAAATATATTAAAGAATGAAAAGTACGGAAATATAATTACATTAATTTTCAATTGTTCATATTATTATTTCAATAAAGAATCTAATTTATCACATTATCATTTCAATTGACCAATCCTAATTTAAATTGTTCTTAACATGTGATGTGATAAATTTTTTATAATTGTTACAATAGAAATATGAAATTTTAAACGAATAAACTAGATAGAATGTCTATGTTAAAAAAATATGTAAATTAAAAATATTTTATAAAATAAGTTAAAACTATGTATTTTAATAATTTTTAAAATGATCTATATGTTGGAAAGATTCTACGTATAAGCTAATATTGTGCTTGTTTTTATTTAAGCAAATAAAATTTTACGCTACAATTTTTAATTCTACCCAGTTATACACAGAGAGATAAAAATAATTCAAAACGTGAACGAAATTATAATTGTATTTTCTATTTAAACAAAGAATAGAGGGAAGTAAATTGGGAGAAGTGGGAGGGAGGGGAAGTGAGAGAAAAGTGGGATCCACAAGGGTATTTTGTTAAGAATTTTGAGAGGAGGGTATTTTGTTCTATGTTTTGAAAAAGGAGGGCACAATATAAAATTTCCCAATATTTTTCACCTATTTAGAATATTAAATATGAATTTTATACAATTATATATATATATATATATATATATATATATATATATATATATATATATATAATATATATATATATAGATATATATATATAGAGGAGGGCTCAAATGCCCCATTGCTTCATGCCCCAATCGTGCCCCAACATCTATATCTTCAAATGCAAAGTTCAAACAGATGATCCAAACCGATCAACATGATATCCATGTTAAAATATGATTGGAGACCAAATTTTATATTTTTTGGAATTTTTTTACTATTTGTTAAGATAGGTACAAAATCATTGTTTTTAGATGGTCCAGAATTTTCTGATTTTGTACCTATCTTAAAAAATAGTAAAAAAATTCCAAAAAATATAAAATTTGGTCTCCAATCATATTTTAACATGGATATCATGTTGATCGGTTTGGATCATCTGTTTGAACTTTGCATTTGAAGATATAGATGTTGGGGCACGATTGGGGCATGAAGCAATGGGGCATTTGAGCCCTCCTCATATATATATATATATAGGAGTTGGCTACGGTGCTACATGTAGCATAGAGGGCCTCCGTGCAATGGCTCAATATTTGAGTTTTCAAAATCCTAACGGTCGATCCGAACCGTTCAACATGTCTCCATATGAATATGTACTTGCAAACCAAATTTTAAATTTTTAGAACTTTTTTTACTATTTTTTAGATAGGTAGAAAATCACTTGATCTGAATGGTACAGAATTTTCAGATCAAGTGATTTTCTACCTATCTAAAAAAAATAGTAAAAAAAGTTCTAAAAAATGTAGAATTTGGTTTGCAAGTACATATTCATATGGAGATCATGTTGAACGGTTCGGATCGATCGTTAGGATTTTGAAAACTCAAATATTGAGCCGTTGCACGGAGGCCCTCTATGCTACATGTAGCATATTAGCCAGATTATATATATATATATATATATATATATAGAGTAAGGCTACGGTGCTTTGCAAAGTAAACTCACCCCTTTACTTCGGGCTACTTTTTGGATTTTAAAAATCCAAACAACCGATCCGAACCGTTCAACATGTTCTAAATATTGAAATGTGCTTGGAGACCAAATTTTACATTTTTTGGAATTTTTTTACTATTTATTAAGCCACTTTGAAAGTTTCTGATCCGGTGGTTCAAAAAATTTTACTGTTTTTTACTGTTCACCGTTGGATCAGCGATTTTCAAAGTAGCTTAATAAATAGTGAAAAAATTCCAAAAAATGTAAAATTTGGTCCCCAAGCACATTTCAATATTTAGAACATGTTGAACGGTTCGGATCGGTTGTTTGGATTTTCAAAATCCAAAAAGTGGCCCGAAGTAAAGGGGTGGGTTTACTTTGCAAAGCACCATAGCCTTACTCTATATATATATATATATAGGCTATGGTGAGTTGAGAAGTAAAACGTCGTTTTACTTCACGCCATATTTTCATTTTGAAAATCCAAACACCCGATCCGAACCGTTCAACTTTTTCTAAATGTTGAAATGTGCTTGGAGACTAAATTTTACATTTTTTGGAATTTTTTTACTATTTATTAAGCCACTTTGAAATCGCTGATCCACTGTGAACAGTAAAAAACAGTAAAATTTTCTGGACCACCGGATCAGCAATTTTCAAAGTGGCTTAATAAATAGTAAAAAAATTCCAAAAAATGTAAAATTTAGTCTCCAAGCACATTTCAATATTTAGAACATGTTGAGCGGTTCGGATCGGATGTTTGAATTTTCAAAATAAAAATATGAGCGTGAAGTAAAAATGACATCTTACTTCACAACTCACCATAGCCCAGCTCTATATATATATATATATATATATATATATATTGAGTGTGGCTAAATTACTGCTGGCAGCATTTCAGCCAAGTGCTGCCGGGGCTATATTTGATTATGTGATGTCCAAATAACAAATCCAAACCGTTAGATGTTCAATCTATATTAAAATCTACTTGGAGACCAAGTTTTACATTTTTTTGAATTTTTTTACTATTTATTAAGCTATTTTGAAAACCGCTGTTTTCAGTAAATTTCTGCAGCATTGAAAATAGCGGTTTTCAAACCAGCTTAATAAATAGTAAAAAAAATTCAAAAAAATGTAAAATTTGGTCTCCAAGTAGATTTTAATATAGATTGAACATCTAACGGTTTGAATTTGTTGTTTGAACATCACATAATCAAATATAGCACGACAGCATTTTAGCGAAAATGCTGCCAGCAGCAATTTAGCCACACTCTATATATATTATAGGTTCATTCAAAGTCAAGCTTAAACGTTCAATTTGAAGAAGTTGTGATTTTCAAAAATTCTATAAAAATTCCAAAAAATGTAAATTTGGTCTCCAAGCACATATAAATACGAAGATCAAGTTGAGAAATTCGGATATACTATTTGAACTTTGAAAATAGAGATATGAGCGGGAAGTAAAACACCTTCTTTACTTCTCAAAGTATGATAGTCTCTCTCTCTCTCTCTCTCTCTATATATATATATATATATATGTGGAGGAGGGATCCACTTACACCCTTTTTTGGTGACACGGGATTATACCTTACATTTTCAAAGTTTTCAAAGTCCAAACAGTCAATCCAAATTGTTCAACATGATGGATATATTAAAATGTGCTTGCAGATCAAATTTTACATTTTTTTGAATTTTTTTTACTAGTTATTAAGTATTTCACAAAATTGTTGTTTTCAGACTATTGAATTTTTGTACCCATCTTAATAAATAGTTAAAAAAATTCAAAAAAATGTAAAATTTGATCTGGAAGTATATTTTAATATATCCATCATATTGAACTGTTGGATCGACTATTTGAACTTTGAAAATGTAGGATATAATCCGGTGTCACAAAAAAATAGTGTAAGTGGATCCCTCCTCATATGTGTTTGTGTCCACACACAAATATTTTGCACTGTGCGAGCGAATGCATTTAACTTGAATCTATATTAATTAGTACATGTACCTATGTTACTATAAGTTACATGAGTATTTTTTAATAGAGGAAAACAGATAACTGCAGACTTAGTGCAGTGACATGAATTCTCGTTTTTCTTCGGAGAAATGCAGTGTTCTAAATAGCGCGCTATAGCAGCGCTATAGCGCCGCGATAGCGTTTTTGGACCCTAAACGCTAAGCTATGGCATGAAAATACGCTAATTGCGCTACGGCCGCTATAGCGGTAATAGCGGTCCGCTATAGCGCATAGCGTGTAGCGCGCTATTTGCGCGCAATGCACATTGGGCTTTTTTAGACAATTTATATGGGCTTAAATAAATATCCATAAAATTTATTTTGTATAGAAAAAAAAATAGAATGAATCATGATGCTTAAGATATTTTGTATAGAAAAAGATCGATAGTTTATGATATTATTATGGATATTTTGAACTATGGACTTTTGTACTAGTTTAATATGAATATTATAATTTCTTAATTAATTTGGTGTTATTTATTGTTCTATGAAACTTTAGATAATGTTAATATATAGTACAAATATATAATATAATTTTTGTAAAAAAAA
Source organism: Carex parvula (assembly GCA_025461045.1). Classification (NCBI taxonomy): domain Eukaryota; kingdom Viridiplantae; phylum Streptophyta; class Magnoliopsida; order Poales; family Cyperaceae; genus Carex; species Carex parvula. The sequence continues at coordinate 54,618 of JAJGRW010000963.1, read as the reverse complement.
ACGCTATTTGGAATAGCTTCCGCTATAGCTACGCTATTCGCTATAGCTTTTTTTGTAGCCTTCCCGCTATGACGCTATAAACGCTATTTAAAACATTGGAGAAATGTAAGCTCAATTTTTAAGAATAACATCTAAATAATGTTGATATATATAGGAACCCTTTAATAAAAAATCGGAGATGGAATAAAAATTTATATCGTCTTTACGCTAATAATATATATATATATATATATATATATATATATATATATATATAGTACAGTGCTACGGTGCTATGCATAGCATAGAGGCCGCCGTGCTACGGCTCACTTTTTGAGTTTTCAAAATTCTAACGGTCGATCTGAAACGTTCAACATGATCTCCATATGAATATGCACTTGCAAACCAAATTTTACATTTTTTAGAATTTTTTTACTATTTATTAAGCTACTTTGATAAAACACTAATTTGTACACAACAGTAAACTTTTCTGGACCATTGGATCTTCAAAGTGGCTTAATAAATAGTAAAAAAATTCTAAAAAAATGTAAAATTTGGTTTGCAAGTACATATTCATATGGAGATCATCTTGAACGGTTCAGATCGACCGTTAGGATTTTGAAAACTCAAAAATTGAGCCGTAGCACAGAGGGGCTCTATGCTACGCGTAGCATATTAGCAAAATCCTATATATATATATATATGAGGAGGGATCAAGTTACAACAAATTTGAGTTACAACAAAGTTACAACAACCATTTTTTTCATTTTCAAAGTCCAAATCGTCGATCCAAACCGTTCAACATGATTATCTAAATAAAATGTGCTTGCAGATCAGATTTTACATTTTTTTTGAATTTTTTTACTATTTATTAAGATGGGTACAAAATTCAATGGTCTGAATATGACTATTTTTTGTAAAATACTTAATAAATAGTAAAAAACTTAAAAAAAATGTAAAATTTGATTTGCAAGCACATTTTATTGTGGAGATCATGTTGAACGGTTTGAATCGACGATTTGGACTTTAAAAATACAAAAAATGGTTGTTGTAACTTTGTTGTAACTTGATCCCTCCTCTATATATATATATCTATATGAAGAGGGTTCAAATGCCTCCATTTTTCATGCCTCCACCATGCCTCCATTTTGAAAAACTTTAATAACTCAAAATTTAAAACTTAAAAATCAAAATAAAACCGTTGGATATGATCTACATCATTTTATCTATGTGCTCATAAAAAATTATCACATTTCGATTTTGTTTTTATGTGAATCAATAAGTTAAAAAAATCAACGTCTAGAAATTATCCTCATTAGTACGTTTTTTACAAGCTCTTGATGACAACCAAAATAAAATTGAAATGTCATAATTTTTTACATGTGTATAGATAAAATGATGTAGATCATATCTAACGGTTTTATTTTGACTTTTAAGTTTTAAATTTTGAGTTATTAAAGTTTTTCAAAATGGAGGCATGAAAAATGGAGGCATTTGAACCCTCCTCTATATATATATATATATATATATTTGAAGAAAATGTATTTCAACTCTATCCAGTGATATCAAGAGCAGATTGAATTAATATCTGAAATACTTTTCCTCTTAATTTGTAATCTGACCTAGCTAGGGAAATGTACGTCCTTGTAGGCAAATTAATACAAAGAAGTGTAACATTAAATGAAATTAGATTTTCTTAATTATTCTTAAACTTGTTCAATTTGAGGCAGTCTATAATTTCAAATTAATGTTATTCTAAACATTCAACAATTTTTTTTGATAAAATGCCAAGATGATTTCTATATTCAAATAATACAACAAATCAATTAATAACGTAATTAAGAGATATATTCAATCTTAGACTTAGCAATATCGTAAAATCTTATACTTAATTTGTAAGATTTGGACGTCTTCAGAACATTAAAAAAAATTGAAGGTCAAATTGCAAAATTTAAACTCAAAGAGAACGTGGCATCTCAAGCAACGTAATTAAAGAAAAAAAATAAAGAGGCAAAAAAAGGTAATTTAATGTATACCCCTCAAGAACATCTAAATTATGTATTTTCTCTTTAAAAGTTCATAATATCATATTTACCCTTCTAAATTTCAAAGACTTAACAAATATACTCAATTTATTCTCTTGTACTATAACTCATGTGAATTCATAAAATACCTATTTTATCCTTTTATTTGAAAAAAATAAAAAATATGTAAAATGTTTTAGAAAATTGTCAGTCTTCAAATTCGTCGGTATCCGAGGGCAAATAGCTAATTTCTCTACTTCTGATGCTTATACAAGCATATACCTAGATGTCACTGTGTAAGCGTCAGAAGTAAAGAAAATTACTCATTTGGCCTCGGGAAACTGTCAAATTAGAAGATTGCCATTTGTCTGAAACATTCTACAATTTTTTTCTTTTTATAATAAAGGGTAAAATGGATATTTTTATTAAATTATAATGAGTTTTAATAGAAAAAGACAATAAAATAGGTAACTTAATTTGTAAGTTTTTCAAATTTCAAAGGGTAAACATGAAATTATGAATTTTTGAGAGAAAATACGTAATTTTGAAGTTTTTAAGGGGTATTCATGAAATTCTCAAAAAAAAATGTGTTGATTTTCAAAAACTTTCTTTTTTTAAGAAAAATAAGGATCAGGTCCTTATTTGCTTTATTGATACTCAAAAGATTTCTAAATAAAACATGTTACAAAGATAAAAGTAAAATAAATTCAACAGAGTTAAATTCTAGAAAAAAACAAACTTTGAAAAAGTTTAAAAAAAAAAAAAAAATTAAAGCTCTTCTTGTTCAGTAAAGATAATCCCACTGTTCCTGCACTTCTGGCATCAGAACTTCTAATGTTTTGAACTGCTCCTTGAAAATTCTTGCAATCAATAATACTTCTCTTGATTTTGTATCTCCTCCTTTATGCACAATTCATGTGTGCTCTCTTATCTTGTAATACTTGCTTCCACTCTCTGTCTGGCAAAGTAAATTTACCAGAAAAAGTATTGTAAAGTGCCAATGTGACATGTTTGGTTGAAATTACAATCATATGTCGGTGATGATCTGAAATAATTGTTGCAATCTCAATTGAATTTCTAGACTGTTTGTTATAAGATAATTAAATTTTTTGTAGTCTCATATTTTGATTTGTTTAATTAATTGTTGAGTATTAAAATTATTGTGGCATATTAAGGGATAGCTGGTTATTTTTAAAGAAATGTAAAGAACAATAAAGAAATTTCATCAAAAAAAGAACAATAAAGAAAATGTAAAGGAAAGTGAATAGAATTGTTTGTTTATAGATTCATATAGAGGATAAACTGGCCAAAAGAAAGAGATATAGATTTACAAAAAAACATAGATTCAAATTGTTATGCTGATAAAATGGGCAAGAGTAATTTGATATATTTATGTGAATTTAATCCATTATATTGTAAAGATTATGTATTATAGTAAATCAGTTGTGAAAATTGATTTACTATAATACATAATCTTTATAACTGACTGTGTTTTTGTTGGGGATGTAAATTGATAGACGTTTGAATAGATACTTAGGTGTTGATTTAATGGTTTAGTCACCTCCCAATCAAAATGTGAAATTAATCAATCAAATGAATATATTTTGAATGTACATGTATTGAAAAAGAGGGGAGCTCCAATGCCTCCACTTTTATTGTTTCAGTATGTCTTTATTTTTTGAATTTTAATAACTTAAAATTTATAATTAAAATGTGAAAATAAAATTGTTAGATATTTTTTTAAAATGAAAGGTGGAGGTCTAGCCTACTAGCTTCTTTCAAATTTCTGCTTACATTACAGAGGATTTTCCCCACTCTGTGGGATTCAAACCCATAACTTCTAAATGGGGCTACTAATGAGCCGAGCCGGCTCATGAGCCAATAAGATGGACAACTCAATAAATTATATCGAGCTAGGTCCTAAAGCAAATAAAGCCCGAACTCGGCTTGGCTCATATTTTATCACTCAAACAAGACCGAGCCTGAGCCGAGTCGAGTAGCCCATCGAATCTCTTATCTTCTCGTCTTTCGCTTTCTCGCTCCGTCGCTCGCCCTCTGTCGCTCTCTCACCTCGCTCTCCTCTGACCTCGCTGGCTCGCTGCTCTTGCTCTCTTGCTGGATCGCTCTTCTCTCGCTCAGGTAAATGTTACAGTAACAACTGATGAATGCATTGCTGAATTTATTCATCTTTTTCTTTTTCAATATTTAAGAAGGAGGGAATGCGAATATGACAATATAGTCCTTGTGGACTTGTACAAGGTCAGTAGGATAAAATAAATTTTTGCACGATACTGCACTCAGAGATTTACAGAACTTGGATATTGCCTAGTCAGTGCATATTGTGTACAGTACCATCCTTTTTTTCAGAGCCACTTTCATATTTCATTGTTCCTATTGTGATTTTTATCATTACGCTGTTGCACCTGTAATGTCTTTTTACTGGTATTTTGGTCTTAGCATCAAGCATAAAAGCACAAAATTCACAATCTAACCTTACAGATGATGAAAGAAAAATACACTAATTCACTACAGTATAGTTCCTTCTGATTCTCATAATTAAATGAGTGTTTTACTCTCATCACACTACTGCTAATGAGCCGAGTTATGAGCCGAGCTGAAGGCTCAAACTCAGTAAACTGAGCCGGACTTTTTTCTTCAAAACCGAGCTGAGCTCGAGTTGGGCATGTTTAGTTATATATCGAGCTGGGCCGAGTTTTGAGCTGAGCTTGACTCATTACACTACAGCAGAAAGGGGTATCACCGACCGGTTTTCCGGTCGCTGATAATATATGTGCCGGTCGCGGATACTCATTCCGGTCGCAGAAAGTCAAATTTGGTTGCTGAAAGACCGGTCGCTGTAAGCCTTATCGCTGATACTCTTCTGATGACGTCACCGGTCGCTGATAGTACGTCACCCGGTCGCTGATAATCTTTTGCGACCAATTTTTTTTGGTCGCTGTCGTTTTTTTCTGACGTCAGCAAAAACTTTCTGCGACCAAACTAAACGGTCGCTGATAGTTAAAACCGGTCGCAAAAAGTCTTCTGTAAGATTTTTGAAATTTTTTTATTATTTAAATTTGCACCATTTAATAATTGCTACGACACGTACTAACATACAACATAAAAATACAAACAAATTTAAACATAAACATCGATATATACAATAAATAAATACAAAATATCGATACATGCATACACATAATACAAGACATCGAATTGGTTTACATAGTTTACATAGTTTACAGATAATTAGTTTACATAGTTTATAGATGCAAAAATTACCTCCCAAATTGAAATTTTGAAGGAATTCTTGAGTCAACAGAGAATGAGAAAGATGTAAAGGGCAGTAGACAATCACTGTAATGGAAGATTGCATTAATTTAAAGATAAAGGTTAAAAAGATGAAAAGCATAAGACTATTAAAAGATAACTTTTAGTGCTCATGAAATTCTTGCATTCATACACGTCAAGCAAGATTTTGATATAACAGTATATATATAGCAAGAGGGTAATAGAGGTAATTTTGTCAATTTAATTGCTGGATTTTCTGTTTTTTTAAAAGCTGAACTTTGGAAATTCATATAAAATTGAAATAAAATCAGAAAAATGTGAAATTTGAGTCAATTTTGTGTATTTTGAAATTCTTTATTTAATCATGATGTTTGTTCTTTGATTTAGTCTTTGAGCCAATTTGTGCTGTTCATTTTACCAGCAGAGCCCTTTTATCATTAAAATGCTGATTTTTCTGTTTTTAAAACTGAACTTCAAAAATTCATATAAATTCGAAATAAAATCAGAAAAATATAAAGTTTGTGTTCATTTTGTGTATCTTGAAGTACTCTACATTACTATGAAGTTGGTTTTTCAGTTTAGTCCCTGTAACAGTTTGTATTGTCCATTTTGCTGACAGGGGTCTTTTTAGCAATTTTAGGTGCTTCTAGTATACCAGTGGTACCTATCATGTGCAGTACTACTGAACCCTTATTTGGTCATGTACTAGGGGTTGATTTAAGTCAAATATATTGATTGGTGATAGCAAATTTCATTGTTCTCTAGTTTACAACTTGGTACCAGTGAAGAGAGGGAGATCAAACAGTTGGGCAACAATTTCATTGTTCTTTAGTTTAAAAAAACAGAAAACCATTAACCCAAACAACAATGCTAAATGGAAATCGCAATTGGGCAACACTTTTCCATTTTAGTACCTCTAAAAAAGATAATTCAAATTTTCTGTATTGACCTCTGAAATTTTCAATTTTTGCAATGGACAAGTCAAAGCTGTACCCACACTGCGCTTTCTATAACAACAGTAAGTAATTATCAGTTGCAAAACGAAACTATCCCAAGCAAACCACCTTTAAATAAAACAATTTGAGCAAAACAATACCATTTGGACAAACTGAACCTTAACCCTAGAAGAGAGGAGGCATATGCCTTGACTCGTGGCCAGTAGAGACGCCATTTACTTCCTTCTGTCGACCTCTCTTTTTGTTCGATTATAAAAGAAAAGAAGAAGAAGATAAGATAACACTGCCTGAAAAGTGAAGAGGAAAAAGGAAAGCAGTAGACGGTGTTAAGTGGTCTCCGTCCGGGTAAAGATTGTAATCTGTGGAAAACGGAAAAGAGGCGGGGTTCGGGCGGGAATCGCGCGGGGGGGCACAAAGGCGGCGGGGTTCGGATCGGCGCGGGGGGGCACAGATCGGGAGACGGAGGCGCTCACGTTTTTTTCTTTTTTTTGGCTAACCTAAGACGCGGGAGACGGAGGAGACAGATAGGGAGGGTTCGCGCCCGGTTTTTTTACAGCACCCATCTGCAACCGGTCAAAAATGGTCGCTGAAAGTTGTTTTCGCCGGTCGCAGAAACTGTCGTCGCCAAAATTATTTCGCGGTTTTTATTTTTGAGAGGAAAAAACGTTTCAGCGACCGGCGCTAGTGCTGGTCGCTGATACTATAGTTTGTTGTAGTGTTAGCAGGTCTACCTCTAAAATTGTTAAATATAATCTATATCATTTGTTTTTGAACATGTAAATGATTATGATATTTCGACTTTATTTTAATTGGTACGAGCTCGCAAAAATACACTGATGAAGATAATTTAGATATTGATTTTTAACTTATTGATTCATATAAAAACAAAACTGAAAATTGATATCTTTTGTATGAATACAGAGAATATCATATATATCACATTTAACGATTTTTTTACTAAATGAATTTTAAAATTTTGATTATTAAAAAAAATAACAAGTAGAGATATGATGTAGAGATGATGGAGGTACAAACAAAATAAAAACATCTAACTCTTTGCAAAATGCAAAATGGTCTGCTTTTGTAATTAATTGGCATGCATGTGATAAGTTGAATTAATTAGGAAACTGTACCATTAAACCTCTTGTACAATATTTCCGACTTTTAAGTGTAGAACAAATTATTTATCTAGCAGTTTAACAAGAGCAGGGTTCAAATGCATCAAAATTTTTATGCTCCCAATGCACCTAACTTTTATCTTCTCTATTTTCAAAGTCTGAACAGTTGATCCGAACCGATAAACATAACCTTCATAATAAAATATGCTTTGAGACCAAACTTTATATATTTTAGAATTTTTTTACTATTTTTTAAGATAGATACAAAATCACTTTATCGGATGGTCCAGAATCTCCTTAAAACAATAATTTTGTACCTATCTTAAAAAATAGTAAAAAAAATTCTAAAAAATATAAAATTTGGTCTCCAAGCATAATTTTTTATGAAGATCATGTTGAGCGGTTTGGATCGACTGTTCAGACTTTAAAAATAGAGATAAAGGAGAAAAAGAATTGGGTGCATTGGGAACATAGAAATTTGGGTGCATTTGAACCCTCCTCGTTTAACAAATTGGTTAATTAATTAATTTTGAAGTATTAAGTTGACAAACTATATAGTATTTGATATTAACTTCCTAACTAATGAATGTAACTTAGACCATACGTTTTGACTTAATCCATTTTTCTGTCTTGTTTGAAGTTTACCAAGTAATTTTTGTTTTCTTAATTTGCATTTTTTTGCAATTAATTATTTCTTTTAAATTTTTTGATATGATTTTTATTTGACTTTCTATACGTAGATATTGGGGTGAAAACGGAGCGGATACGGAGCGGATAGTGGTAAAACCATATTCATATCTCTTTTTAATTTTCCGAATACAAATACGGATCAGATATCAAGCGGATACGGATACGGATACGGATACGGATACGGATACGGATCGGATATTTATTAAGTAATTTTCCTTTTCTTAATTTGCATTTTTTTGGCGCATTTCATATACATATTAATGCCAATAAACATTCTTTCATTGTAGATTGCATGTATATATAATGAAGAATGTAAGATATTGTATATTTTGAATCCAATAATAGAGTGCTGCTTTTCCAGAACATATTAACATGCTTTCTCCCATTATATGGATTGAGGTGAAAATATAATTAGGTACATGATTTGAATTTTAATTATGTTATAATATTCATATTTGTTTATAGGTATTTGTATTGAAAAATTAAATTCATAATAAATTAAATTCATTTTATAAAATTTAAGCAAGTTTTACTCTCATATCTGAACTACATTCGTATTTGTCAGCAGAGTTCAAATACTTCAGATATTTCATGTCTCAATCGTATCTCACATCTTTATCTTCGTTTTCAAGGTTCAAATAATCAATCAATCTGAGCTGCTCAACATGATCTTCATTTAAAATATTCAATTAACATTCAATTAATATCAGATATAAGAATCAATTATTGTGCGCAGGGAATTGAAGCACAATAATTGAAGCTCCAAAATCAAATTGAAACACAATTATTGTGCGCATCTTGAAGCACAATTATTGTGCTCACATTTTTGGTCAAGAGACGCACTTCATGCATGTTTTGATTTTTGGGCTTCGTAGAGCATCAATTATTGTGCACTTCATTTAAAATTTTGTATTTGCAATTTCAGTACCGATATATATACCGACATTTTATTAATATCCGTAGTTAAATAGAAATTAATAAATATATCCAGCTCGACTGGGTTTTGATAAAAATGTCCATACCGGCCATTAAATGGTCAGCGCTTATTTTAATCCATTACCGGTCATTAAATGGCCGGTACCTATTTTATTCATTATCGGCCATTTAATGGTCGGCACTGCCATTTTCTTTTTTTGCTGTTTTGCACCCTACAAAAAGAGAAAGGTAGGAAGGGAAAGAGAGAAAGAGAAAGGTAGGAAGGAAGGGAAAAAGAGAAAAAAAAACGATTTTTAAGGCGAAAATGATGATATTTGAAGGGGCCAAAATAATGAACAATAACAACTGAGGTAGGTCATCCAATCGTGGCCTAGTGAGAGGAGGGTCAATTAGTGATCGAGGTAAAAATGAGAGAAAAAAGAACAATTGTCAAGTATACCGTGATAAAAAGAAATGTTAATCATTCATACAGGAGAAATTTCGTAGGTATGAAATTTCAGACGATAACTTTGTAGAAAACCTCTACGGCTATAGTTTGAAAAAGAAAAAGGTTGATCCGGAGCCACCAACATCAGACGATGAGTTTGTTCCGTGTACTTATACTGGTAAGGCTACCACTTCGTCTGCTGTGACTGATCCAGATCACGCAAAATCGGCTTGTTCTAAGAAGTAGTATTAGTAGGGTTTAAAATTTGAGGAGCATGTAGACTTGATTTTCTTAATTTTTGAGTTTCTTAATGTGTTGTAAAATTAGGTTGTAAATAAACCTTCGCGATCAAGTTGGCAGAGATAGATCGAAAGGCCAATGGGTTTGTGCTTTATTAATTAAATTAGAATTACTTTTTATTTAGTAGTCACTTGTTGTTTCTTTTATTTCTTATCTTGATGTGTGTGACTTCTCAAAATGAAGGCGTGAGATATAATTCTGAGTTACAATTAAATTTGCAGTCAAGTCAGGGAATCATAAATGAATTAATTGTCTCTTTGGAGTAATAAGTTCCGTGTGCATTACTAACAACATTTCCACCACAGTGTAATGAAATCAGGGTCATGACAAACAAACTACATTTTGAAAAATAGTAAACAATTGTCAAGTTACTAATTTACATGTATAAGTTACTAAAAAATAATTAAAAATAAATAAAAAAATTAAATACATTAATTATTTTATTAATTTACAAATTAAATGAGTGTAAATTAAATGGATCATGTCTGTATACATGTAATAGTCAGTCCACTACACCCTAAATAATTAAATGAGTGTACATTAATTATTCAAAAAAAAAAAATTAATTTTTTTTTAATTAAATAAAAAAATAAGTTTAAATTAAATAAAAAAAATTACCTGAGAGCTCTGGTGTTGAAAGGGACGGAGGTGAGTGGGTTGTGAGGAGGAGAGAGAGAAAGATGGGTTTTTGTAGGGTGTAAAACAATAACAAAAAGGGGTGCCAGCCATTAAATGGCCGGTAATGAATTAAAATACATACCGGCCATTTAATGGTCGGTATGGACATTTTTATCAAAACCCAGCTAATCTGGGTATATTTATTAATTTCTATTTAACTATGAATATTAATAAAAATGACGGCCGTATAAGAATCATCCAATCTGAATTAATATCAAATATGTTTAAAGATTAATTTATATAAATATTTTTATTAATTTAAATAAAAGGTTTAGTATCCGGTATATATCTAGTAACTTTTAAGTGTCTTTAATAAACTAATAACTTTCAACATATAATTGTAAAAAATAACTGTGCATTGTATGTTTTTGACATGCACTAGTTAGTAGTTACTTATATTCTTTCTTGCTAAAAGTACTTGTGAATGAAGTCATCTCAACTCGGTTTGTTTGCTTTTAGATCCAACCGAAATTTTTTGGTTCAAATGGATCGGTTGTTCAGTTTAAATGGATTAGTTCGGTTAAAATTTTAAATTATTTTGGTTTAAATTGATCAGTTCAGTTTAGACTTTTAAAACTGACTAAACTGAACATATATGGTTTATATACTGAATTATAATAGTTCATAGATGGTTTATATACTGAATTATAATAGTTCATATATGGTTTATATTTTGTTTGGTTCAATTATCACTTCATTTCTTCTATTTTGTATAAATATTTTAGAAAATATACATATTTTGTATGGAATTGAATGTGTATAATATTATTTTGATATTTATTTCTATAAAATTACTAATGTACTGCTGTGTGTGTGTGTGTGTGTGTGTGTGTATATATATATATATATATATATATATATATAGTGAGTGGCTACTCTACTTACATAAGCATATGAGAGCATATGCTTATAAGTCATTTTTATATTTTCAATGTCTAAATGGTAGATCTGAAGCGCTCAACATATTCTCCATATTAATATGTGTTTGGAAATGAAATTTTACATTTTTTAGAATTTTATTACTATTTGTTTAGAATTTTTCAAAATGGCATTTTTAAAAAAAATTTTATTATTTTTTTACCATATTGAACCGCTGTTTTGAAAAATTCTAAAAAAATAGTAAAAATTTTCCAAAAAATGTAAAATTTCGTTTCCAAACACTTATTAATATGGAGAACATGTTGAGCGCTTTAGATCGACCATTTGTAAATTGAAAACGCAAAAATGACTTATAAGCATATGCCCTTATATGCTTATGTAAGTAGAGTAGCCAACCTCTATATATATATATATATATATATATATATATATATATATATATATATATATATATATATTAAGTTTTGACTTTTTAAAATTTAATCTCTCTTATACGGTTCAATCGAACAAACAGAAATTTAATCCAGTTGGTTTGATTGGATTTTAAAAAAATGAAAAAAAAAAGTTAGTTTGTCCATTTTATTTCAGTTTCAATCAAACCGACCGACCGTTTGAACACTCCTAATGTCAATAATATCGTCTCATAGTTGTCATCTACCGTTTGATTTATATTACAATGTCTACGATTTATCTTTTATTAAACAAAAATATCAACTGCAAAAAAAAAATGTATCCAGAGTTACGTACATAATATAATGATTTTGGTAAATAAATTACAAGTTGCGGTATAGATTGAAAATGTCACTGAAAAATTAACCGACGAATTCCGCTCATAAACAAGTGGGGTCCATGCTGTTAATTTCTTCCATCATGAGAGGATTTAATTAGACTATCTTTAATTTCTCAAAATTTTGTCATATATTTTAGCAATCGTAATCATCAAATTTTGAATCAAAGCAAAGATAAGCTCATATATAGTTGGTACAGCTTATTCTGCATTTTTGCATATTGATCCCGATGTAATTATCAATCGCCAAAATCTAAGTCTATAATCATTCTAAGTTTTTAGATATGTACAAATGCTCAATCTCAAAATTTTGACCAAGTTATTTCTATTTTCAAATGTTCGCCGCGTCTTTACTAGTTAAACAAACCCAATTTTAATAAACTTCTTGACCATGCCGATATATTTTTTATATTAGATTGAACCCATAAAATATAAAAAATATATTTATAAATAATGAAGGCTATTTGACTAAGGTAAATTTAGGTAATCGTAGTTGGCAGGGTGATCAGAGATGTGTCTATTGTTTAAATTTGGAGTCTGGTCAACGTCAAAATTAATAATAGTGAATTACGTAGAGTTTTGGCTTAGGTTTTGTCTTATTATCTCATCTTTATGTTTATTTAATTAGATAAAAAGGTTATTGTTGCTCTACTTTATGTTCTAGTGCAGAAAACATGTTTTGGGACTATTTTACATCATTTGGAGCAAGAATCAGGTCAATCCGATAAGCGCAACTTATCAACTAAGGCTTTGGTATGGCCCGTACCAGAGTCCAGTACAGACCGGAGATGGCGCAATACGCATTAAGTGCCTCAGCGATACAGTCCCAATACGGATCGTATCAGCCAATACGGTCCGTATCAGCCAATACGGTCCGTATCCGAGGCGCCCTTTGATGAATAACTGCGCCAACTGTATCCAGATCATATTACTTGGACTTCACTCATCTCCAGGCGCCCCCTCACTCCTATATAAGCCCTCTGGACTGAAGATGAAGATATCTTTGTATCATTTGGTGTTTTATTTTATTAAATGAGAAGAGAGGAGTGTTGAGGTTAGTTAAGAATCACTACTTGTTTGTGTCTTCTTTGAGTCTCTTTGTAAACATGTAGTTCCGCAGCTAAGTTTAGACTCTTAAGACTAGGCAATAAACCTTGTTATTTGTTGATTTAATTGTTTTTGCATTTTATGTTCTTCTTACTTGGTTTTGATGATCTAATTTAATCCATCATGATAAGTGACAGTGCCTTGAAGGTAAGTAGAATTGTGATGGACGAGTCAAGGACAAGGAGAAATATTAGACTAGTGTGAAGAAAATTTTAAAGGGGAAACCACTAGTTGGAACAATAAATTGCATGTGCGGGAATTCCAACATTTGCACATTTGTGGATGAAACATCGCAATGTCTTTATAATAACCTCCGTGGGAGTTTCGGCATTTGCGTAAGAAATTCACAGTGTCTTTATAGTAACCCCCTTATAACAATTGAAAACCAGCATCAAATAAAGTCGAGTATCTAAGCGGATTGAAGTAACAATAGTGTGCTGGAACTCTAAGAATTCACATCTCTATCTTTATTTTACTTATTTTTAATTTTCACTAAATTTACGTTGATCACAACTACAACTCTTGATTTTCAGATGTCGTCTAGCCTTTCGAAAGGTTGTGATTCGATCGCTCAAGACCTTAAACAAATATTTCCTGTGTATTGATCTCGATTATACTACCAGATAGGATTGTGCGGTTGCGATCCGACCCGACAGCATACTGAGTTGTAAATATTAAAAGTGACAGTCGCGTTTTGCGTGATCAAAGTCTGTAGATCACTTTTTTGTTTCATGTCAGTGGTACATTCCATATGGGCTTGGATAGCCAACTTTAATAATTTTGTGTTTGATGGTACAACAGTGGAGAATTTATGAGAACTAGATTATTGTATACCATTGAAGGATGTCAATTTAGTGGAAATAATACGAGAGGCAGATTTACTGTCTATTTGGTTGGATGGGAATATGATTGAATTTTGGGATGATAGAATTTTGGATATTCAAGCATTTAGGTTCAAGAATTATTTGTCTTGCTTATTTTTGGGAATCACAACTAGGGGCAAGTAAATTGCTCATAACTCATGACTCGCTCGTAACTCGCTCGGTAAAAGTTCGCTAACAACTTGCTCATTATCAACTCACTCGTTAACTTAATGAACCGAGCATGAGCATACCCCAACTCGTTAATTTAGAATTTTAATTATTCCATATAGAGGTATAAATGTTTGCGGGTAGAATTATAAAATGTTATAAAAAGCTTTAAATGGTTGGATATGAGCGTTAAATATGGAAGTTAGAATTAAGTACTTAGGGGGCGTGCTCGGAGATTTATTTGGGAGGCAATTATCAAGCTCATATATATAATATGAGGAGGGCTCAAATGCCCCATTGCTTTATGCTCTAATCGTACTCCAACATCTTTATCTTTAATTTCAAAGTTCAAACAGACGATCCGAACCGCTTAACATGATATCCACGTTAAAATATGATTGGTGAACAAATTTTATATTTTTTAAAGTTTTTTTACTATTTTTTAAGATAGGTACAAAATCATTATTTTAAGATGGTCCACAATTTTCTAAAAAAATAGTGATTTTGTACCTATCTTAAAAAATAGTAAAAAAATTTCAAAAAATATAAAATTTGGTCTTCAATCATATTTTAACGTGGATATCATGTTGAGCGGTTCGGATCGTCTGTTTGAACTTTGAAATTGAAGATAAAGATGTTGGGTTATGATTGAAACATGAAGCAATGGGGCATTTGATTATAATTTTTCTAACCAGCTAAAGATAATCGCTAAGTGTTAATTGTAGAATTGTTAATAAACAATTTCCTAATATTACAGCATGCAACTGACCAATGAAATTAATTAGCTGTCCTGATCTTTGCATCACTTTATGAGCGAGACTATGGTACTATGCATAGCGCACTATGATCTGAATTATGGATGCATATTTTCATTTTCAAAGTTCAAATAGTCAATCCGAGCCACTCAATATGATCTCCATATGAAAATGTGCTTGAATGCCAAATGTTTATATTTCTGAGAAACTGTTTACTATTTTTTAAATAGGTACAAAATCACTTGATCTAGATATTTTCGACCATCGATCTAAAAATAGTGATTTTGTACTTATATAAAAAAAAAGTAAAAAAATTCTAAAAAATATAAAATTTGACATGCAAGTACATGATCGTATGACATGATCGATTATTTGAACATTAAAAATAAAAATAAAAATTCATAGTACATATCAAAGTGCGCTATACATATATATTAGGGTGAGAATCTGCTGCGATCCGGGTACTGTGAACAGTACCCTGCAATCCCTGCTTTTTCAAATCCAGCTGTCGAATTGTTTTGAGATGCGTGCACAGAAAAACCAACTGTTTTGAGATGCGTGCACTAAAAAAGTTGGACGGCTGGATTTGAAAAAGCAGAGATTGCAGAATTACTGTGCTCAATATTCGAATCGCAGCAGATCTCAATCCTATATATTAATATTACCATAGCCTCGCTCTTACTTTATTGTATCCGTCATCTTTTTCTTTTTTGGTCCAAGAGTACGGCTATAGACATTAAGAATTCCATTTTTTCCATTTTCAAGGTAGCTATAGACTTGAGAATTTACTTTGAAATTGAGCATGAATTTAAAATTATTAAGAAAAGTTTGACATATTTTGTGTATTTGAATATGAGTGTATCAAATTGTTCTTTTCATAGTATATTTAATGATTAATTTACGTCTATTATGGAATATTGAGATATTTATCATTTTTAATAACATGACAGATGACATTCGCTTATATATGGAATATTCTTTGAACCTAAAGATTCACTAATTAATTAAGTCTAATATAAATCTCTTTTTTATACTGTCAGCATTTTTCAAGCCACATGAAGATCCAAATATCCAATGAAATTAATATAAATTATCTAAAAGACCAACAAATTAATAATTCTCCTAGAAGACGAAAATACATTCTCTTTTACATGATGGTTTGAATTGAAAGTTCTTTTGTAATTTGTAATGGAAAAGAAAAAAAAAAGAAATGACTGTATCTTTGCCGACAGTTTAGAGAGATTTTATATTGTTAGATCGTAACTGAAGTATATATGTAATATTGTTTGCAAATGGGGAACCTGTTTTAACCAATCAATGGATGATGCATGAGATTATTGTATTGCACGAGAAAAAAAGAAACCTCTTCTTTGTTGGCTTCTTAATTAGTTTCTCCAGTCAATGTCAATGCCCCCTAAAAACCTACAGGCTACAAGTCAAGATATAGAATTTGAGATTAACTTCCAGCCGCTTTGGGATTCGGGCTGACGGAGGGGGCAGAATTATTGGGCTTTGAGATTCGTGCCAAGTTAAAAAGAACGGTCCAAATCAAGTAATTGTAAAAGATTCTCTATTACGGTACCGGGGTGATGTGAATTCTATGTGAGATGAGGTTAATGAGCTGTGTGTTGATTTTAGTCCGATCCAGCGAAATAACTCAAAGTTTGAGTTTCGATCCGGACCGTCCGATCCAATACGAACCGACGTGGAATGCACGGGTTGCTTTAATATTCGTGATACGTCCTATCACTTAGGTAAAATGAGAAACACCTGGAAAGCTCATCTGCTCATGGCCAAGTCCAATCCACTGAAGTAACTAAAAGTTTGTGTGTTATTGGAAAAATTAAAAATATTTTTTTGTGTGTCATTGGAAAAAATATTTGTTTGAGGTACGCATCTCTTACCTATGGAAATGCACATTTCAAAATTATATGAAAGACCAAAATATTACTATTCTCTAGAAGACGCAAATACATTCTCTTTTACATGATGGGTTGAATTGGAAGTTCTTTTTGGGTGCGTTTGGATTGGACTGGAATAGCTCTAACTCAGAAATAGCTCCGCTATTCTTTAAAAACTATGATCCAAACGTAAAATAGAAAATGAGAACAGCATAGGAACATCGCTGTTCTGCTATTCCAACCAAAATATGGTTTAGCGAATTTGGGGACGCTGGGTTAGCGAAATAAATAAAAAATATACTTTCATGCCTTTTTTTATTCATTTCTCTGCTCTTTCTCTCTCCATCTCCATAGAGCAATTGTCGGAATCCGACTCTCTGCGGCGAAATTGTCGAAATCAATGCCAAGACTATCTTCTCGGTGCAACAAGTGTAACAAGGAGTAGATAGAGATCTCACACGAGCCGGTAGCAGCAGAGAGATGACAGCGGTGGAAGGTATATACTCTCTTCTTTCCCGATCTCCTTTTTGTTAGCAAGTTTAGAAATTAGTGGATGGGGAGCATAGGGAGCCAGATCGGAAGATGGATTCAGTGATTGTTGGGATTTTTGCTGGTTTTGTTAATTAGGTTTTTTGCTGATTTTTTTTTCGTTGGTTCTTGTATTTGTTGGTAGCGGCCTGGTTTTTGTTTTCGTGTGGCAGCGGAGAAAATCTATTAAGCCATAAATGCTTGACCGTTTAAACAAGTGTATATAAACATCTGTGATTCTGGGGCAATGAAAATGGAGATGTATTTTTAAGATAAAGATTAAGGTATAAACAAGGGTATACCAGTTTGTTTTAATTGGACGACAGCTTCTCTTTTATTACAGTGCTTACATTAACTGTTATTTGAACATTGTTAGCTAGTCTTCTTATTTATTATGAATGTCACGGTATGCTGCAATTTAATTTCTAAAGTAAAAGTTCATACTATCAAGGTACAAATTACTGTCTACAAGTCGAAATAAGAGTAGTGGTACCACAGTTCGGTACAAATTGCTGCCTACAAGTCGAAATAAGAGTAATTGGTCAAGTTAGGTACTGGTACCACTGTTCGGTACTGACGTGAAAGAGTAGTACAGTTCTGGTACCAATGTTGGTCAAATTAACATTTTTAAAGATTGAATTTAAGATCTAATACTTTGTTTTAGAAATAAATCCATTAATCATATAATACCCCTAAAATCAAAATCTGTAACTTTGAGCAACCAAAAGGCACTTCATATATTTTTGTGAATGTATACAACTGGAAGTATCCAGACATAAACACCAGCAGCAAATAAAACAAGAATATAGAGAAAATAATTTTGGTTTAGTATATTACTCATAATTTATTTTTGAAATTTTAGTTGTCAGTAAAACATGAGCACTACACATTAGCTTACTCAAAGCCCAAAATAAAATAGTTAAATGCTCTAAAAATCATATAAAAATTCTAGTGTACCTATAAAGATCCTAAGAACCTCACAGTTATTTGAACCATGGCCTTATGTAGAAAAATTTAGCAATGAACTCAAAACAGTAGATGGTTAAAAGGTACAGCACAATAAGTAATGTGCTATGCACTGTTATACACATGTACAAGTGTTCAAATGATATGAAAATGCACCTGGTACTTGATACACACATGATAAACCTAGAAATGAACTTGAACCAAATACACAATTTTTTTTTGACAAATTTTTGTTTTCATGTAATTGTCAGACTATGATGTAATTCTACTGGTAAGGGTGGCCAAAGATACATGAGGTTGTAGTAGGGAGAGACGGTAGCGGCAGAGGTAATTTCCTATGTCTTTTTCTGTTTCCTTTATCTCTGTGATGCCTTGTGATGGCATGAGGGCTTCGACTCTTTTTCCGAACTGTGAATTGCTTGCTAATTTTGAATTGATTGCTTGGCTTGGCAGCACTTTGTGTTCAATATTTTCAGAGAGCTGGCCACAAAAATTGGTTGGAGCTGGGACTATGAAAACCATGTTGTAGTACCACCATCTCCCGAAGTTCTTGAGGAGATGATTCAGGTACGGAACCATATTTCCTAATTTATTTTAATTGTTCATTCATTCACTTGTTAATGTACTTTATTTTCAATAACATAAATCCATTTTACTTCTATGTAGAAAGAGCCGGTCCGGCTGAAGAACTTTGACACTAAAAAATATCCCTGGTATGAATTGATGACGACAATGTGTGAGGGCTGAAGTACTTTGACATAAAAAAAATATCCCTTGTACTATTACTTTAGGACTTAATTGTACTATTATTTTCATAATTAGGTATGTATTGTGCTACTATATGTGTAATGTAGGTATGTATGGTGCTACTATTTGTGTAATGTATGAATTGTACTTGTATTAGTTAAAAATGGTGTTGTCGCATTTTTTTGAAGAAGTTCAAACCTTTTCTGAAACATATAATTATGCTCTATTTCCTCTTTCGTTGATTAGGTTTGCTTACATGATTGCATCAATATTTTCATAAAAATTGACATGGTTGCTAGCTCTAATTGACATGGTATCAGTCTTGTACCAGTGCCAAGAAGAAGAAAAAAACAAATATTAGAGTTAGTTGAAAAGAAAAACAAATAAATTATTAGTTTATTCATTTCCTCCATCACTATTCCAAATACACAATCCAAACAATATCTTTACTATTCTCAACTCACTTGGGTTAACACTATTCTCAAGCCACTTGAGTTAGCACTATTATCAACTACTAATCCAAAAATCACTATTCTTGCACTAATCCTTGCACGATCCAAACGCACCCTTTGTAATTTGTAATGAAAAAAAGAAATGACTGTATCTTTGCCGACAGTTTAGAGAGATTTTATATTTTTAGATCGTCACTGAAGTATATATGTAATATTGTTTGCAAATGGGGAACCTGTTTTAACCAATCAATGGATGATGCATGAGATTATTGTATTGCACGAGAAAAAAAAAAAGAAACCTCTTCCGGTTCCAGGCTCTAAAACCATAATATTTCCGGTTAAACCAGAAATTTAATTTCCGGTCTAGGACCGGAAACAAAGTTTTAGGTTCTCTGTTTTTTTTTATTGAAAAACAGAAATCTGGAAATTATGTTCCGGTTGTATGTTTTTTTTAAACAGAAAATATTATAATTTATTTATTTTTTGTGTTGAAATATTAGAAATATTTTATATATTTTTTTGAAAATAGATGAAATACTATATAATATAATTTGATTTATTAGAAAGACTACGACAAATAATCCGGATCAATATTTTTCAGGTCGAATTTTTTGCGGCTGTAAGAAAAATTAAAATATTTTTTTGTGTGTTATTGGAAAAAATATTTGTTTGAGGTACGCGTCTCTTACCTATGGAAATGCACATTTCAAAATTATCTAAAAGACCAAAATATTACTATTCTCTAGAAGACGCAATTACATTCTCTTTTACACAATGTTCTAAATAGCGGCGCTATAGCGTTTTCGGACCAAAAAAACTATGACGCTATGGCTCATATAGCGCCGTTTTTTCAGCCGTTCCGCTATGACGCGATAAACGCTATTTAAACCTTTGCTTTTACATGATGGGTTGAATTGAAAGTTCTTTTTGTTATTTGTAATGGAAAAGAAAAAAAAAAATTGACTGTATCTTTGCCGACAGTTTTGAGAGATTTTATATTGTTAGATGAGTGAGCCTATGGTGCTATGCATAGCACGGATGGGGTCCGTGCTACGGCTCAAAATTTGATTTTTTAAAATCCTAACGGTCGATCCAACCGTTCAATGTGATAACCATATGAATATGTACTTGCAAACTAAATTTTATATTTTTTCGAATTTTTTTACTATTTTTTTAGATAGGTAGAAAAATCAGTGTTTTCTGAAAATTCTGGACCATCAAAATTCTACCTATTTAAAAAAATAGTAAAAAAATTCGAAAAAATATAAAATTTAGTTTGCAAGTACATATTCATATGGTTATCACATTGAACGGTTGGATCGACCGTTAGGATTTTAAAAAGTCAAATTTTAAGCCGTAGCACGGACCCCATCCGTGCTATGCATAGCACCATAGCCTCACTCTTGTTAGATTGTCACTGAAGTATATATTAATATTGTTTGCAAATGTCAATGCCCCCCTAAAAGCCACAGGTCAATATATATATAATATATATATATATATATATATGTCGTTGTACCTCAACTATATGTACACATCATAAATTTAAATTATTATTATTAGCTACATTTTTAATTATTAGATATAATATATACAATCAAAATTATTTGCCACTTCATCATCTTTAAATGAATTAAAAAAATTAGCAAATCAATTTTAATGGTTCTTTAATAGAGGAGAAAACGAACATAAGACTGTATCCAATTTCTTGATATGGGAAGATCACTAATTATTTTTTATTTTGATAATTTTTAAACTAAATTAAAATTAAAATCTAACATTACAAATATGATTTATTTTATCCACATATCATGTTTATAATATGTGACATGTTTTACCGTATAGTAAGTGGCATATAATTTAAACTATTCAAAATTATAATGATCATTTATGCATTATCAAACAATACTTATATTGCATTAAGTTTGATTATTAGGTAATCTATATGCTCAATGGCAAAGTTTTGATAATTATTTAATCTATTTTTAGAAATATATTGTCAAAAGAGGAAGGTTCAAATGCCTCTACTTTTGGGACTCCATTATATCTCAATTTTTATATCTTGAATAACTTAAAATTTAAATTTTAAATATCAAAATGGAACCTTTAAATATTATTTATATCATTTTTACTATATACATGTAAAAATTATGGCATTTTAACTTTGTTTTGATACAGGAACTAATAAAAATATACTAAATGTACTGATGATGTGGTTAATTTCTAGAAGCTGATTTTTTTATCTAATTGATTCATATAAAAACAAAATTAAGAAATGATAATTGTTATGTGCAAGTAGAGAAAATAATATAGATCACATTAACGATTTTATTTTAAACTTATATAAATTTTTGAATTTTTGTTATTAGAAAATTAGAAAATAAAGGTATTTGAATTTGAACCCTTCTCATTCTCAACATTATCAAATAACTATATTATAATGTGATTTCTTCTTGTCATTGTCAAAATTATCAAAATACCTTCAATTTTTTTTTTTTTTGGAAGATACTAATTAATAAGGAACTCTACACAGAGAAGCAACTTTTTAATGAAGATGTAAATGCGGCCTCCGCCGAAACTTGCAAGGTTGCGTAAGAAAACCGTTTCAATTTTTTACCATATATATAGCATGTTCCTTGCATCTTGATTTTACGTGTTACCGACAGTTAATAATCTTCAATTAATAAACATATTTGTAATCAATGGTGGGTACTTTTTTTCTAAATAATTGATTAAATACACAACATGAATGCACTTAGATCTTTCTTCACAAACAAGTAAGAGGTAAGAGGGCAGTTGGGAGTTGGTAGTTTTAATTTAGAAGAGGCACTAATTCAAATGTTTAATTTGACAAGTTAGGATTGCAATTTGCAAATGTGTATATATATATAATTCGAAAAATTAATCAATCAGAATCTAAACAGAGCCGAAAAAACTACAGTGTTTTATACTAAGATCTCTTTGACAATGGAAAATCACAGAGATTGTAGAAATTCACGCATCAGACCTCAAAACTTGCTAACAGTACAACAGTATTCCAGCTATAATTAGGGGTGCACAAAAAGCTCTTGACTCGAAACTCAGTTCGGAATCAATTCGGATTCAACTCGCTAATAACTCGAGTTGAAACTGACTCGAGTTAACTGACTCGGTTGATTTATGAGTCGAATCCAAGTTACCCCCAACTCGGTTCGGAATCAACTCAGTTGGGCTCACATCAAACCCTAATCCCTATATTTTTAATTTTTGCGTCTCCAAACCTTATATCTGTTTCTCACAATATTTGGTAATTTGATAAATGATGCACTATTTATTTTCTTTTGTTAATTTATGAGACTCTGTATTGTTTTGTTAGGCTTTATCTGTTTGGTAATTTTTAATTATGTATTATTTTGGTATTTTGGTATTTCGTAATTTTTAATTATGTATTGGTCATTGTCTTTGATTGTATATTATTTTGGTAAACTATGTAATATTTTTTTTGTTAGAATTAAATTAGATTATCTCACTATGTACTATATTATGAGTCACGAGTCGACTCGCTTCGACTCGAGTTGCTCGCGAGTTGATTCCAAATTGGAGTTTCTGACTCGGAACTGGATTAGTAACTCGGACTCAACTCGGCTCATGAGTTCGTGAGTTGAATCCAAGTTGTCCTCAACTCGGATTCAACTCGGCTCATGAGCAGGCCTAGCTATACTACAGGTACCAGGTGGTACCAGTACACAAAGAGGTACAAAGAGTTGATAAAGAAAGCCAACAGTAGAACCACACAAATCAACAAGCAATCAAGCAGCAAGCTTTTCGATTCTCGGAACCAATACTGACTGGTACCTAGGGGTTTTAGAACAAGGCTAGAGCTTTTAGTAAGCATCAAAGGCAGCATATATAATGGAACCAAATCAGAGCAATAATAGCAGAACCAGAACCATGCATTAAAGCAATGGTGTACCAGTGAGATATGCATTAACCAGTAAACAGAACCAAAGATGCATGTTAATTCAACACGGGCAAATATTAGCCTTGTCGGAATCACAGCCTAAACCCCTCCTTTTAATTCCTATTCATTTTCGACGGATCGATAGTGACTAGTGAAGTAGAGAGGCAGATTCATCGATAGAGAGAGAAGGGGGCAGGGGGAGGTGTTCAGCGCAAACAGAACAGCGAAGTCGAGCGGAAATGAGAGAGAAAAACAGTGCGTTCACTGGCTTCACTTGGCTCTGCAGCCTGACTAAGAGGAAATGATATGACATGTCAGGTTTTATTTATTTAAACTTGGCCTCTAAGTTAATGAATTCATGTGTTTTGCAGTGTATAAATTTATTATTTCGGGCATTCTGACGGTTTTAAAATTAATACTTCAGAACTTCATCAGAAAGCCTCAGAATATAGAAGAAGAAAAAATTAATGTCAAACTGATTTCAGATAATTTGGTTTGTCTTAATTGACTTCAGATTGATTTGTTCGAAAAAAATTATTTACTATTCAGACGTACTGTGTTTTCCTAAAAATAAAAAATTGTCTCAGATATTTCCTGTGTCAACTTAAAATAGGCAAATTTTTCTATGGGTATAAGGACCTATTTGTAAAATGAGCATATTTTCATTTTCAAAGTTCAAACAGTCGATCTGACCGTTCAACATTTTCTCCATATTACAATGTACTTGGAGGTCAAATTTTACAATTTTTTGAATTTTTTTACTATTTATTAAGATGGGTACAAAATTTAATGGTCTGAATTTGACTAGTTTTGTAAAATACTTAATAAATAGTAAAAAAATTCAAAAAAATGTAAAATTTGACCTTCAAGTACATTTTAATATGGAGATAATGTTGAACGGTCGGATCGACTGTTTGAACTTTGAAAATGAATATATGCTCATTTTACAAATAGGTCCTTATGTCCATAAAAGCATCCCTCTTTAAAATATTATATATTAACTATAGTCTGTTTTAAAAACAATACTTTTGTGTAAATAACACCAGAAAATATTGCGTACAAATACCTCTAAAACAATACTTACAAATAAAAATTATAAGAATATGCTTACTTTATAATAAAATTATGAATTATATATGTCTATCTTATATTTGTGTGCACGCCCTCGCTCCGCTGCTGTTTGGGGACGGTATTATATATGAGTTGGAGACACGATACAAATAATGGAATTATCAATTTATTATCATTCATATTTTTTAAATCTTTCTTTTTTAATTCTCTACTCTGTTTTCCTCTATATATACGAGGAAACCGTTCTGTGTCTTCTTCAACATACCTGCGGTGCCATATGCACTGTTATCCAAAACATTCCTCAGTCCCCTCTCCTTTAGCCACCACAAAACTTAGCACATGCATATCATTATCACAACCTGAACCTGACTGCTTTTTTGTAATCCATATATACAATATCCATGCATCATTGATCTACTTTGGTAGAAATTATTATTTCCTTAATTAAAAACGCCTTCTTAGTTACAGCCATGACTACCAATTGCAATGAGCAAATCATCATCATTACCGCACCAGACACAGCCCCATTGATGCTACAAAGAGAAGAAACTGACACGCTCATCTATCAGTATTTAGAAGAGGCAAGGTCTATTCTCGGCTTATCTGTACCAATGATCATAACCGGTCTAATCTTGTACCTCCGTTCCATGATCTCCATGCTCTTTCTGGGACAACTAGGTGACCTTGCCCTGGCAGGTGGGTCCCTTGCTATTGGCTTTGCAAACATAACAGGATATTCTGTTCTCAGTGGTCTAGCCATGGGCATGGAACCGATATGTGGTCAGGCATTTGGAGCACGCCGCCACAGCCTCATCGGTCTCACTCTTCAACGAACCGTGCTTCTCCTTTTATGTGTATCAATCCCAATTTCACTACTCTGGACCTACATGAAACCAATCCTGATTCTCTGTGGTCAGGAAGAGAATCTCGCATCTGCTGCTCATGTGTTTCTAATATACTCCCTTCCTGACCTTCTTCTCCAATCTTTCATCCATCCATTGCGTATATATCTCAGGACTCAATCCATTAATTTCCCATTGACTTTTTGTGCTATGCTTGCAATATTTCTTCATTACCCAATAAACTATCTTCTAGTCTCAGTTCTTCACCTGGGTATAAAGGGTGTGGCATTGGCATCTGTCTGGGCCAATCTAAACCTTGTTATATTTCTCTTGACATACTCATACTTCTCAGGGGTGCACAAGCAAACTGGTGGGTTTAACATTACTAAAGATTGTCTCAATGGATGGGGCTCTCTTCTCTCTTTATCCATCCCTAGTGCCGTAAGTGTTTGCCTCGAATGGTGGTGGTATGAGATAATGATCATCCTTTGCGGATTACTATCGAACCCGCAAGCAACTGTTGCTTCAATGGGAATACTCATCCAAACCACATCTCTCATCTACATATTTCCATCATCTCTTAGTTTCGGTGTCTCCACCCGTGTTGGCAATGAACTAGGTGCGAACCGCCCCAGCTATGCCAAGAGAGCATCAACTGTTGGCATTATACTTAGCTTTATACTTGGCTCCATTGCATTTGGTTTTGCCACCTCAGTGCGATATTCATGGGCAAGAATGTTCACCACTGATACCGACATCCTTAAACTCACGGCATCGGTGCTTCCAATTTTGGGAATGTGTGAGTTGGGAAACTGTCCCCAGACAACTGGTTGCGGTGTCTTGCGAGGAAGTGCTCGACCGAAAATCGGAGCAAATGTAAATCTCGGTTCTTTCTATGTGGTCGGAATGCCAGTAGCGGTCGGGTTAGCGTTCTGTTATGGGATGGATTTCAAGGGACTCTGGCTCGGGTTGCTATCGGCACAAGGCACATGTGTACTGTTGATGCTTATGGTCATTAAATCTACAAATTGGGAGTTACAAGCTGAGCGTGCGTTAATGCTCACTGGTACCAGTTCTACTAAGGAAGAAGAGACTGATGGTGAATTATTGGAGATGGTTAACAAAATAGAGAAGCCGCAAACAACCGCCGCAATCGATGGAGATGAAAAATCAAATTTGATAATTGATATAAGATAAGGATTGCAATCGTTGGATTAGTTTAATTACTGGGTCGTATATTCTTGTAATACAAGTTTGTTTTTACTTATTATTTTTTATTATTTTGCTTAGAATATAAATGATGTATACAATTTTGCTTGGTTATATATTTTGGGCAATATATTGTATATGCATTGTATTTGTTCATTTATGATCTTGTAATTGAAAAAATCAAACAGCCAATGGTACTAGTGTAATTAATTAATTTCCAAAGAATGATTAGAAAACTTTTTTTTTTATCCATAGACAATGAATTAACTTGAAATTGTTGACAGCATTAAAAGATAATTTATAATTATGTAACTCCAAAATTAAAATGTAATGTATACAATTTATCCATATTATACATATATAAGAAAAGTTATAAAATTCGATACAAGTTGAATGTGCCTCATTTATCAAATAACTCGAAATTGATAATAAGAATCTTTACCCAATATATAGTTTCTAAATAAGAAATTGGGATACATTTCTGAAATTAAAAATAGAAATCTCCACGTCAATTAGAAATTCATAAAGTTTCAGAAATGGAGATGCTATGATAGTGGTGATAACTAACATGTGAAACATCATGAAATTTGATGCAAGTTTTACTGTTGATCATAATTTAACGACATCATTTGATTGAATATTAAATAATATTCGAAGAGTAGGGTTTAAATGTATCATTGGTTTTGTGCTCCAATCATGCTTCACGTCTTTTTCTCCGTTTTCAAAGTTCGACCAATCGATCCGAACCCCTCAATATGATCTTCATATTAGAATGTGTTTGGAGACAAAATTTTATATATTTTGAAACATTTTTTATTATTTTTTTAGATAGGTACAAAATCACTGTTTTGGATGGTCCAGAATCTTCTTAAAACAGTGATTTTGTACCTATCTGAAAGGTTAGTAAAAAAATTCCAAAAAATATAAAATTTGGTCTCCAAGCACATTTTAATACAAAAATCATGGTGAACGGTTCGGATTGACTGTTCGGACATTGAAAATGAAATAAGGATGTGGAGCATGATTGGAGCACAAAACCAATGGTGCATTTTAACCCTATAAATATTGATACACTACCAATATATAAGGCTAAATTACTAGAAATAATTGATAATGGTCATATATAACTAACAGATGAAACATGATGATGAAATTTAGTGCAAGTTTTACTGTTGATCAAATGACTCAAAATTAACAGCATTTGGTTGAATATTAAATGGCATTCAAATTACAAAAATATTGATAACTGAAGCTCATATTGACTCCACCATGTTATGTATTTTGTATAAATTAATTATATCTATATATATATAGAGAGAGAGAGAGATAGATAGAGATGGGCTATTGTGCTTTGCAAAGTAAAATTCTCGTTTACTTCGGGTCATATTTTGCATTTTGAAAATTCAAACAACCGATCCGAACCGTTCAACATGTTCTAAATATTGAAATGTACTTGCGGACTAAATTTTACATTTTTTGGAATTTTTTTACTATTTATTAAGCCACTTTGAAAATCACTGATCCACTGTGAACAGTAAAAAACAGTAAAATTTTCTGGACCACTGGATCAGCGACTTTCAAAGTGGCTTAATAAATAGTAAAAAAATTTCAAAAAATATAAAATTTAGTTTGCAAGCACATTTCAATATTTAGAACATGTTGAACGGTTCGGATCGGTTGTTTGGATTTTCAAAATGCAAAATATGACCCGAAGTAAACAGAGGGGTTTACTTTGCAAAGCACAATAGCCCATCTCTATATATATATATACTCCATATATATATATATATATATATATATATATATATATATATATATATATACTCCATATATAGAGTGGCTAATATCAAAACGTTTGCACCAAGCCTCTCGTGCAACCAAGTCGTTTTCGGATTTTCAAAGTCCAAACGGTCAATCCAAGCCGTTAGATGTGATCTCTATATTAAAATCTGTTTGGAGACTAAATTTTACATTTTTTGGAATTTTTTACTATTTATTAAGCCACTTTGAAAATTGCTGATCACATGGTCCAGAATTTAGTTGCACTGTTTTTACTGTTCACCCAGATCAGCAATTTTCTAAGTGGCTTAATAAATAGTAAAAAACTTCCAAAAAATATAAAATTTGGTCTCTAAGCAGATTTTAATATAGATTGAACATCTAACGGTTTAGATCGACCGTTTGGACTTTGAAAATCCAAAAACGACTTGGTTGCACGAGAGACTTGGTACAAACGTTTTGATATTAGCCACTCTCTCTCTCTCTCTCTCTCTCTCTATATATATATATATATATATAGAGGAGGGTTCAAATGCCTCCATTTTTCATGCCTCCATCATGCCTCCATTTTTAGAAACTTTAATAACTCAAAATTTAAAACTTAAAAGTCAAAATAAAACCGTTGGATATGATCTACATCGTTTTATCTATACACATGTAAAAAATTATGACATTTCAATTTTTTTTTTTGTTGTCATCAAGAGCTTGTAAAAAAAGTACTAATGTGGATAATTTCTAGACATTGATTTTTCAACTTATTGATTCACATAAAAACAAAATTGAAATGTGATAATTTTTTATGAGCACATAGATAAAATAATGTAGATCATATCCAACGGTTTTATTTTGACTTTTAAGTTTTAAATTTCGAGTTATAAAGTTTTTAAAAATGGAGGCATGGTGGAGGCACAAAAAATGGAGGTATTTGAACCCTCCTCATATATATATATATATATATATAGATCCATCTTATACATTTGATAATAAATTGTTGGTTTTGATTTCCAAACAACCGATCCAAATCGTTCAATTTGATATCCATATTAAAATGTCCTTGGACACCAAATTTTTTACTCTTTTTGAAATTTTATTGCTATTTTTTTTAGAATTTTTGAAAATTGTTGTTTTTCTATGGTCCAGAAATTTATAAAAGACAACCATTTTCAAAAATTCTAAAAAGATATTGAAATTTTTTCAAAAAATATAAAATTTATCTCAAGCACATTTTAATATGAAAAACATGTTGAGCTCTTCAAATCTAATGTTTGAATCTCAAATCCGACAATTTACAGCCCATTTTGAATATTGATAGCTCAGTTTTAATTTCATAACTCAGCACCACATAATAAAATAAATTGACTTTTATATTTTTTTTTTTGAGAAACAACGAGGGTCAAGCCATTGACTTTTATTATTTATCTATTATATATTGATAGCTCAGCAATTCCCAAGTTTTCTCGATCTGGGAAATTAAATAATAATTCCTATGTTACACGACCATTATTTTCATGCATTAAATGAGATATATGTTTTATTCCAAATTATTATTTGAAATTAATGTACGAAAGGTAACAGACATGCACGTTGCTACACAAGTAATTTGAAATCCAATACAATTTAAATTCTGTTGACAATCAGAAACCAATTTATTTTGTTATCTCAAAGAACCTAATTAATTATCAGTTGACATATTTGTATCTTTATTTAATATACATTGCTTGCGATATATATAATATATAGTTTAGTTTACCAGTTCAATGTATGTTGATGTTGTTAACATTTATCATGAACAAAAAATGTTTTGACTATTTTACATGATGCCTTAGATAGCACTTCACTGGAAAGCGCCAACAGTTTTACCATAAAGGAAATCAAGTATATACCAAGATAGCATTTGAATTTTTTCACTTGAACCATAATTTTGCTCATTTTATTATAATAGTCAAACCACTGCCCAAATTTGTTCTCAATTAAATTAGAGAACACGCTGGCAATGTTAACATCACACATCTGTTGTTTTTTTTTATATATATATATAGCTGGGCTATGGTGAGTTGTGAAGTAAGATGTCATTTTTACTTCACGCTCATATTTTTATTTTGAAAATTCAAACAACCGATCCGAACCGCTCAACATGTTCTCTATATTGAAATGTGCTTGGAGACTAAATTTTACATTTTTTGGAATTTTTTTACTATTTATTAAGCCACTTTGAAATCGCTGATCCACTGTGAACAGTAAAAAACAGTAAAATTTTCTGGACTACTGGATCAGCGATTTTCAAAGTGGCTTAATAAATAGTAAAAAAATTCCAAAAAATGTAAAATTTAGTCTCCAAGGACATTTCAATATTTAGAAAAAGTTGAACGGTTCGGATCGGTTGTTTGAATTTTCAAAATGAAAATATGGCGTGAAGTAAAACGACATTTTACTTCACAACTCACCATAGCCTATCTCTCTCTCTCTCTATATATATATATATATATATATATATATATATATATATATATATATAATACACACAGAGGTTGGTTAATATCAAAACGTTTGTTCTGAAGCCGTAGTGCAACTAATTGGTTTTTCGATTTTCAAAGTTTAAACGGTTGTTCTAAACCGTTAGATGTGATGTATATATTAAATTGTGCTTGTAGAACAAATTTTACATTTTTTTAGAATTTTTTTACTATTTATTAAGTTAGTTTTAAAATCACTAATGAAAAATTTCTGGATATTGAAAACAGAGATTTTAAAACTGACTTAATAAATAGTAAAAAAATATAAAATTTGTTCTCCAAGCATATTTTAATATAGATTGAACGTTGAACGGTTTGGATCGATTATTTGAACTTTGAAAATATAAAAATCGAAATATTTGTTCCATAGCCTAGAAACAAACATTTTAATATTAGCCAACATATATATATATAGGACAGTGCTACGGTGCTATGCATAGCATAGAGCCCTCCGTGCTACGGCTCACTTTTTGAGTTTTCAAAATCCTAACGGTCGATCCGAACCGTTCAACATGATCTCCATATGACTATGTACTTGCAAACCAAATTTTACATTTTTTAGAATTTTTTTACTATTTATTAAGCCACTTTGAAAAAACAGTAATTTGTACACAACAGTAAAATCTGCTGGACCATTGGATCAGCAATTTTCAAAGTGGCTTAATAAATAGTAAAAAAATTCTAAAAAATATAAAATTTGATTTGCAAGTACATATTCATATGGCGATCATGTTGAACGGTTCGGATTGACCGTTAGGATTTTGAAAACTCAAAAAGTGAGCCGTAGCACGGAGGGGCTCTATGCTACGCGTAGCATATTAGCAAAATTCTATATATATATATATAATGTCTATCTACATGTGTCCGGCTTATTTACTATAATTCTGCTTGGCATTGCATACATTTTATTATTATATATTTTTGTCTATTAATAAAAATTGGAAACTTTGGAAAAGAATATTTGACTTTATTCTGACTTCATAAAAATATTGTGCTTATGATCTGGCCTGTTTTCTTTCTTTCTTTCTTGCCCTTGTTTTGAAGCAAATTGGTAATATATATTGATGAAATTTTTAATTGGATTTGACTTTTGGATATACATACTTAGATTATTTTATTATTATATGCGTGGACCTTATCTTATTCAATAGCAGAATAAGGTCAAAACCTCTTTGTCAAACTCCGGCGTGCGTATGTGCTTATATGACCATAATGACAAATAAATAGTTCGGCTTCGATTCGGCGGGGTCAAAACTTCGTGATTCGGAAGTAATAAAATACTACAAAAAACAAAAACAAAAAAAACCCAAAAGAACCCAAAAAAACACCAAAAAATAAATTAAAAAATCACATTTCTTTCGCGTTTTTCTCACGAATAATTCGTGATTCGTGTTTTATTCTCGAATAAAACGCGCGCGCGTGTGTGTGTGTGTGTGTGTGTGTGTGTATAGAGCTGGGCTATGGTGAGTTGTGAAGTAAGATGTAATTTTTACTTCACGCTCATATTTTCATTTTGAAAATTCAAACAACCGACCCGAACCGCTCAACATGTTCTCTATATTGAAATTTGCTTGGAGACTAAATTTTACATTTTTTGGAATTTTTTTACTATTTATTAAGCCACTTTGAAAATCGCTGATCCGGTGGTCCAGAAAATTTTACTGTTTTTTATTGTTCACAGTGGATCAGCGATATCAAAGTGGCTTAATAAATAGTAAAAAAATTCCAAAAAATGTAAAATTTTGTCTCCAAGCACATTTCAATATTTAGAAAAAAGTTGAACAGTTCGGATCAGTTGTTTGAATTTTCAAAATGAAAATATGACGTGAAGTAAAACAACGTTTTACTTCACAACTCACCATAGCCTATCTCTACATATATATATAGAGAGAGAGAGAGGTTGGCTTGACTGTTATAATTCTGCTTGGCATTGCATACATTCTATTATTATATATTTTTGTCTATTATAAAAATTGGAAACTTTGGAAAAGAATATTTGACTTTATTCTGACTTCATAAAAACATTGAGCTTATTATCTGGCCTTTTTTTTCTTTCTTTCTTGCCCTTGTTTTGAAGCTAATTGGTAATATATATTGATGAAATTTTTAATTGGATTTGACTTTTTGATATACATACTAGACATTTTTATTTATTATATCGTGGACCTTATCTTATTTAATAGCAGATTAAGGTCAAAACCTCTTTGTCAAACTCAATACGTGCATGCTTATATGACAAGACAAACCCTTTCATTTTTTTAAAGTTTAAATGGTGTGTATAATAGGCATCCCACCTAGAGTTGTAAAAATGGCACAGCGGATCCGGCTCCGTCACGGAACAGCACGGTACGCGTGTCGGTTACGTGTGTCGGTTACGTGCTGCGACTTTCGTATCCCGTGTCGTGACTATTCGCTTGCCATGATCATCTTTTGAAAATTTGACACGGCACGCGAAATATTTAGTCATGACACGGCACGGCACGTGGTCACGCGAGTCACGTGTAATTAGGACCGTTAGATCTTGAACAAACGGTGAATCTTAAATAAATTAACCTAAATTATGATCAAATAGTCACGTGAGTCGCGTGAGTCACGGTTGGTCACAGCACGTGGGCATAGCGTGACTCACGTGACGTGACCATTCGCGTGCCGTGACACCTCTTAATATTTTGATCAAAGCACGGCACATAAAAAATTAATTTAATCACGGTACAGAATGGAACAACACGTTTTTTCCACTCTAATCCCACCAGCATCCCTTGCACGTTCAATTCAGATGTTTTTGTTAAAACTAAATATTTACTATTTAAATTATTTGTTTTTTTTTCTTTCTTTCAACATATGAGAATCAAAATTCGTGTAATGCTATTTTTTTTAAATTTCAAGAAGTTAAGTAAAATTAATCCTGTATACATTTTTTAGGTCTGTTGATTAACGTTTAAAGTATTTTCATTCTGAGCTCAACCACCAATAACATATTGCCACGTTGCTTGCTAGTATTAACCGCTTCTGTTTTCAACAAATTGATTATATATTTCACTTTTGTCCATATGTAGTTCACATTTAATACAAGTAACACTAACCACCGCCATTGTTTGATATTAGTTATTTACTTTTCTACACTTTTTCTTTTCTTTTTTAAATAATGGAATAAATCCACCGATTTTGTAATACTACGTATTTTAAGTACTAAATTAAGTTACAACGTAAATAATTTATGTTTGAATTTTGAGGACAAAATTCATTTTTGAAGGAGGGAAGAATGTAACATCCCGAAAAATTGAATAATTATTATTATTTTATGCCAACAATGTTTTCTGTAATTAATAAAATTATAGGTCTTTTGATAAAAGAAATGATTTATAATAATAAAAATTATAGCGTCGCTTAAAAATAAAGTTTTAATATATATATATATATATATATATATATAAACTTATTAGTTTTTATTTGGTGCCACCGCCCCTTTTTACTTATCTTTATTTCTATGCATTATATTACTTATAACCGATCATTTAAACTAACCGAATGATCTGGAGAAAAATAAAATGAAATCCAATGGACGCCTCCCCTGCCATCTAAACGCCCACCGCCTCAAATCAATTTTAAACCGCTTCCGTATAAATTAAATTCCTTTCTCTAATTTGGATTTCAACCACACCCTTATTCTATTTCATTTTCCTGCCACATCTGTTTTGTTTTATCCGCTCACCCATTTCAATTTCCCCTGCCGCTATTCTTATAATTCATTCTAATATGATCAAATTATATGATCGTGTATAATTTGATTTTGTTAAAATCCCCTTGATCAATTTCCTGCCACACTCTCTCTCCTCTTTTCCTTGCACAGCCGACAAATTAAGAAGAACCTTATGATCTGAAATTCTCCTGCGTCGCAGTGATTATGAATTATTGTTGCAATCTGATTAAAAATTTTGAATACATCGCTACCAGGTAACCGGACTTCTCTATAATCTGTGTTTTCGTTTTGTATGGTTGATTTGAATATTGGTTTTGCATATTGGATTATGAAGGCATATTTAACGGGATAGCGGGTCTGAGGTTGGAATTGGATATGTGATTGTAGCCTCCCACTGTTGGATGGATTTCCCAGTGAGTTGGCGGCCTTTCAATGTTGGATGGATTTCCCATTGAATTGGCGTTTTAAGGAATTGTGTGTTGTGGAAGTTGGGAATCGCCTGTGTGATGGGATTCCAACTATGTGAATATGATGTGATCTGTTTTACGGATAACCTAGACCGACGTGCTTTTGCTGGTTAAATATGCATGCATAATTTATGTGTATTTGTATGGATTAATCCGGCCTGTTTGAATGGTTGTTAAATTAAGCCAATTATAGAGAAGCGCGTCGTTAAATAACCGGTTACTGAGCTTTGTAGCTGACTCCGTTTTGTATTTTGTTTTCCTTTCTGTTGGCGACGTAGGTTGACGGACCAAGGAAAGGTGCAATGATGATGTTATAATCATGCTCCGGATGGTCAAAATCTGGGGTGTGACAGATTTCTATTAGAAATCATACATGACCAAGTCCTGGTACATGAAACAGGTATCAAATTTGACCATCAGTATGTCAGTTACAAAATATAGTAATTGTTCTAAGAGGAGGGTTCAAATGCCTCCATTTTTCATGCCTCCACCATCCCTCTATTTTTAAAAACTTTAATAACTCAAAATTTAAAACTTGAAAATCAAAATAAAACCGTTGGATATGATTTAAATCATTTTATCTATGCACGTGTAAAAAATTATGACATTTCAATTTTGTTTTGGTTGTCATCAAGAGCTTGTAAAAAAACATACTAATGTGGATAATTTCTAGACGTTGATTTTTCAACTTATTGATCCACATAAAAACAAAATCAAAATGTGATAATTTTTTATGAGCACATAGATAAAATGATGTAGATCATATCCAACAGTTTTATTTTGACTTTTAAGTTTTAAATTTTGAGTTATTAAAGTTTTTAAAAATGGAGGTATGGTGGAGGCATGAAAAATAGAGGCATTTGAACCCTCCTCTTGTTCTAAACACCACAAAATCAACCTGCACAAATCCTATTATAACTACGCAAAACAATCCATCATAAGAACATAAAACAACAAAAGTGGAACTAATCATCCAACAGATCCCAATTTCGTTCTAATTTGTCATATTTAACAAAAACAAAGGCCCAGAATCCTACGGGCCAATTTGCCTAAAATCGAAGGCCCAGAAAAAAATTTGGCCCTAGTTTAGCTGTCTCCTATAATGTCAGATTTTTGGACATCTATGTCAATGTCATCTCTCTTCATCTCAAGTTTTGTATTTATTATAAGGGAATATTTTATGAAAAACATTTAATTTGGACTCTCTTAAATTCATGTTGCGAGGAGTTTTCAGTTGGAACCCTTCAGATTTAATCTTCGGTTAAATTTATTTAACTCTAATTATTTTTCATCAGAATCACCTTCGAAAAGGTCACAACTGTTATTTACAACTGACGCTAGATGACGTATGCAAGTCTTTAAACATAGCATATGAAGAAGAAAAAAAAACAGTGACACAAATATAATTCAAAAGTACTTAATCACATATTTCATTTGAAAGATAAAATGGTATAAAAAGCAGTCGTATTTATATTCGTAAATTTTCTCACAAATTATTATTAAAATAGACGAAACTGATCAGAGATAAAAAATGAAAAAAAGGAATCTATTTTTTTTTTTATTGAAGGGAACAGATTCAAGAATAAAAACGTTGACCATACCTTTTCTCATAAATAAAACAGCGGTGGGGACATTTAAAATAGATTATATATGGTAGATAAGTGTTATTAGTATATAATATTCATTTTTGTTGCCTAGTATTTTTATTTTTAAAATATTAATAACTTAAAATTTTAAAACTTAAATATTAAAATAAAACCGTTAAATATGATCTCTATTTATGTGTAATTGATTACGATATTGTAATTTTATTTTAATTGGTATCAAGAGTTTAAAAAAATACACTGATGTTGATAATTTTTTAACGTTAATTTTCTAACTTATTAATTTATATAAAATAAAATTTAATGCTAATATTTTTATGCATAAAATAATATAAATCAAATTTAATAATTTTATTTTGACATATAAATTTAAAACATAGAGAATTAAAAAATTAAAAAATCATAATTAAAATACATAAAAAAAATAAAGACAATTTGAATCCTCAGATAACAGGCTAACCGCTAAAAATAATAAAGAAATTTGAAAACAGCACCCTGAAGTCAGACTTCTTGCAAACCTGGCTCATTAGCATTTTCAATTTTTTTTTTGTCTCAGTAATATCTTTATTTTTAAAACATGAGTAACTTAAAATTTAAGAACTTAAATATAAAAAGAAAACTGTTGAATAAGATCTATATAATTTTATCTATACATGTATAAATGATTATGGCATTGTAACTTTATTTCGATTGGTATCAAAAACTTGCAAAATTACACCGATGTTGTTAATTTTTTAACATTAATTTTTTAATTTATTGATTCCTATAAAACAAAAAATTTAGAAATAATATTTTTATGTTGAAAATAATGTAAATAAAATCTAATAGTTTTATTTTGATATATAAATTAATAAAAAAAAACAAATAAAAAAAGTAAAAATAAATGATAATAGAAATACATTTGAATTTTGAATACTCATTTTCCGTAAGATATTTCAAACACCTAGGTCCGTAAAACCTTCAGAATCTGGTTACCATTTATTTTGATTATTTATTAATTAATTAATTAACTATTTTTGTGATTGAATATTTGAACAAATATAAGTTTGTGGTTTGTGAGAAATCCGTGTGTTGTCTTGTCCAAATATAGATTTGGACAAATATAGGTTTGTTTGAAGATTTGGACAATGATATATATATTGATATGGCAATTAATTAATTAATACCTATGGAGACGCGCATATGTAGAATGAAGGTGACAAAGCAGAAAAACTTTATTTAGAAAAAGTAGAAGATGAAGAGAACAGTATAAATAAATTTGTTCTAACTTTATATATATATGTTGAAAACTAACAACAATTGAATAAAGCAAAGCAAAGCAATTAAAATGAAAATTGCTTTTCTACTTGTTCTCAGTTTGCTCTCTTCCGGTACGTACTTGTTTTTTGCTAATTAGTTTCATTTCATATGTTGTTAATTATTACAGCTAGCTAGCTAACCGGTACTTCTTTTTTTATATCATTTTTAATGGAGTAACCAACAGTAAATGTGGAGTGCGCCGTTGAGATCGTTGTTGGTATGCCTCCGGATGAAATATGGCCTCCCGAAAGGTGCAAAGCATGGTGTGATCATGAATGTTTTATAACCCCCGGCTCCTCTAGCCCCGTCACAAGCCGGATCGGTGATAAGAGCATCTACAATTGACCAAACGTATTTATCTCCACGTCACTTTAATTTGCAAACCCTCCGCCAAATTTTGCAAACCACTCCAACGCAGCAATTAGCAATTGACGCTGTACAGATACAGAAGAATTTATTTTAACCAATCAATTAGTCAGGGTATCATTAACAAACGTTTTCTTTTAAAGCAAATTTGCTAATTAAGCAATTATGATACAACCCAGCAATTAGATTAGCAATCTTCCACATCAGATTAGCAATTGATAAACAATCGCTGTTGTAGATGCTCTAAGTTATGTTATTGTGAATGCTAATTAAGCAGATCGATCGACCATCCTGCATTTAATTTAATTATATTTGCCTGTTTGTCATAAATGGAAACTATTTTTCTGTATTTTTAAGCAATATTAACTACGTATTTTCGAGCAATAAAGAATTAATTTATTTATTTATTTATTTGTTGGTTGCTTAATTCTCCCTCTCGATCTTTAATATATCCATGTATGTCGTTATTTTATTTGTGTTAATTAGTACGTAGAAATTTTCTATTCATGTGCTCCCGGTGTCGCTTTTAATTTTTTTATGAAATAAAAAAGGAAGCTGATATGAGTACCCGCACTCCAGTACCCTCACCTTAACTGCTATATTTTTCTGACGATCTGTGAGTAATTTTGTGAATCTAAAACCACGAATATCTTCTACGTAATTTTTTCTTTCAAATGAGATCCATGATGACGTACTTTCAGGCTCGTCGTCACGCAAATATTTATATCTATACTTGCAAGTATTTTTTTACATATGGCACTGGATTACATATGAAAATATTAATATCAAGTATTGTAAGTATTTATACCTATAAGGTCAATTATTTTTGTTAGAGGAAGGTTGACGCGGAGACTATTAGGGAATGTTTATGCGGAGACTATTAGTATTTTTATTTTTAAAACATTAGTAGCTTAAAATTCTGACATTTTTATTAATATCCAAAGTTAATTACAAATTAATAAATATACCCAGAATCCATTGAATTTTTTGAAAAATGCCCAAACCGGCCAGGTTCTAGCCGGTTTCCTCCTCTCCAGAAACCGGCCAGAATCTGGCTATGGCTATTGTATTTTGTATTTGTCGCCATCTATGGCTATGGCTATTGTATTTTGTATTTCCTCCTCTCCATGGGACTGAGTTCGCCGCATCTATCTTCGATACACCTCCGCCAGTACAGCCTGTCTCCACTGGCGATGCCAGATGGGATTCCGCCGAGCAGATACTCAGGTCCGCCGATGCTAGTGTGGAGGCCGAGAGAGACAGAGCCTGGCCGCGCTGGCGCCGGGCGAACGCCGGAGTACCGCCTCAGGCCTCAGCGATATACCCCCTCTCAGTTTTAGTTGTATTTTTGCTAGTTTTGTACTATTTATATTTGGTATACTATTTATGTTTGGTATATTTGGATTATCCGATATTTCGGTTCTTTTGTATGTGTGCTTTTATGGTACTATTTTTATATTTTACAGATAAAATAAATTATCATGATAATGCTAAACAGAAAATATTACAACATTAAAATAGTAGTACAACATAAAAAATAAACAGAATAATATTTAAAACTATTGAATAAGTGCGTTAAACAACAAAAATAAGCTTTGAAGATTAAATGCACACCAGTTGGCGCATCCCGAAATACATTGAGTCGGTGTGACTGACATAAGTACTCGGAAAAATAGTTAAGAAAATAATATTACAATACAATAACAAAATAAAATTACACTATATACAAGAAGAAAATAATTGGTGTAAAAAAAAATAAAAAGGGTAAGCCGGCCACAACTTGAGCATTTTTGGCGAAAACCTGAGAATCTAGGCATAAATAATAATTTCTATTAAACTTTGGATATTAATAAAAACTAGTTAGAGGCCTCGCGTTGCTTCGGCAATTTCTTTTAAAGGCATGGGTAATTGTACTTAGAAAGTTTATATATATACATGTGAATTTAAAAAGTTTTATAGGCATTATGAAAGTTACATATATATGTTACAAAATTTGAAGTTAGAAAGAAATTTACAGTCTGACATAACAAAAATTGTACAATTGACATATTACAAAATGTGAAATTAGAAAGTTCGCATTTTAACATAACAAAAACTGTACAACAGAGAGCATCTAATATTGGTCTATATCTGTGTTTGGAAGAGGGATAACGACTTTACTGAAGCATGCTATCCCTTTGTGACAAATCTTCCAAACACAGTTTTTTGTATATACAAAATAGGTGCCAGTGGTTTTGTCCTTAATTGCCAACACAAAATTATATAATATTTATGACTAACATAATATGCGAAGCTTTTTGCACATCTATTATCTCATCATTCTTCTCTCTCTTTTGCTTTTGCTTTGCTGCAATCTCCACTGCACAAAAAAAGAGAATTTGTCGCATTATTGTTTTCTTTTTTGTGAAACCTTTAGTTTGTTATTAAAGGGAGAAAGCAAATATGTGAACACTAATATTAAAAAATTCTTGTGTCATGCAAACTAGTCGTGTTTTTGCCAAATATGCAGGGTTTTTCATAAGCAGTGTACATTTTTTGTTTTAAATAATACGTTATGAAAAAAGGGAAAGTATATTTTGGCATTGATCTTATATCATGACTGGTAGCACTTTTATAGATTGATTGTGAACAGTCTTTGAAATCAGGTAGGGAATATATTTTTAACTGAGATGGTTTCTAAATGGTAATTGTGTCGGTATTGCACTTTTCATTTGTATATGGTGTGAACAGGAAATGAAAATTGTAATGAGGGCATAATAGGAACTTGAGATTTGTCATGGGCTTATGTTCATCTTTTTGTTTTTGTTTCTTTTATGCTGCATGGATGGGTTTGTCAAAATTAGTGGCATATACTATTTTTCAGAAAAAGAGAAAGTTGTGGTTTAACGGTTTATTACCTTATTTTTGGCTTCTTGGATAGATGTTCTGAAAATAGTTGCTTCTTGTGTTTTTGATGTCTTTTGTTGCTGTGATCTTCAACTGACTTTCAGAATTGTTGAAACAAATTAGGAATGACAAATTACTATATATGCAAAATGAGTTATAATTTGTACACTGTTTTGGAGCTTGTGACTTATATGCTGCTGTAAAATTATTGCTTCAATGCTGATAAA
Organism: Carex parvula; assembly: GCA_025461045.1. Lineage (NCBI taxonomy): Eukaryota > Viridiplantae > Streptophyta > Magnoliopsida > Poales > Cyperaceae > Carex > Carex parvula. Next base: position 13,163 of record JAJGRW010000963.1, on the reverse strand, counting down.
AATATTTAATAGTAAACTGGATGGGCATTTGGTTTACTGGATGAAAAAGTTTTCAGAAAAAGAAGAACAAAAGTGTATATATTTATATTTTGGGTTCCCAATTTGTATATATATATTTATTAAAAAGTTTTGAGTACCTGTTTTTACCAAAATTTTCAACTGGAGTTGTTGGTGCATGAGGTGATACTGTTTTTGGTGTGGATGGTGTTGGGTGTTGTGTTGTGCTTGTGGGTGGGACGGGGGCTATTTTGGTCACTTGATAGTTGGTAGTGTCTGTTTGAAATTTGTTGTTGCCAAAGCGTACGGTGAAAATGTACTTTTTATGAATTAAGTCTAAAAATTTTGTTGGCAAGTATTGTTTTTCTGGTTTGGGTTCGGTCAAGAGGTCTTGCGCTGTACAGTGAAGCAAGTACTCAACTGATTTTCCAATGAAGACAAAATCAGCTTTTTCTATGTCATCTGTGACTGTTAGACAGAAGTTGTACCTGTAAGTCAAGTAATTTAGTCAATAGATTTGAATAATCATTAAGAAGAATGTTTGAGAAGATTGAACCACTTTGTTTGCTGATTTGAGAATGCAATTGACTTACCATGCTTGGGGTTTCTCTACATAGGTTTTGCATCTGACGCATTTGTAGTTTGGTTCTGCTTGTCTTAAGCGTGTTTTGTCCAATGGGCATGCAAGATAGTACCATCCAAGTTCTTCAACTACTTCTTCAATCTCAGCAACAACGTTAAATTGTTTGCCCTACATTTTTTTTTAGTGTTGTTATATAGGTTTATTATTTGTTACTGTAAATGATGTTATTTGTGATATGATGTTTTACCTGGTTTTCTGGTGTGCTCATCTTGAGAAGTTCTGCAACAGAAATTGGATCGGGAGAGGACTGACTGGATTGTTCTTCTGGTGTTGTTGCTTCATGCAGCGTGAGTTGTGGTGGTTTTTGTGCAATCCTAGTTATTGTTATAATTATGTTAGGTTGATTATGTATTTGCTGGAAAAAAATTAGAAAAGATATTCTTTACCGTTTTTTGTTGAGTACCTCTTTTCAAAGTCCGCTATTGGTGGGACAGATTTATCTTGGTATATTTTTGTGCCTGAATAGGTTTTAAGATTATATTTTTCTGTAATTTTACATAGAAGTCAGTTTGAATATAATATTTTTTTATCTGAATATTTGTTTATAACCGGCTAAATAGTTTTTGTTTTTTTATGTAAGGCGTAGAAACTTTTACCTGAAAATGTTGACAATAAAAGAGAACTAAATGCAAGAATGATGTGTTGCGTCTATGATTCTTCTTGCATTTTTTTAACGTCAATTTCGGACAGATAATCTTCCCATATGGTGACGCATACCTTGTCATCTCTGTAAGAAAGCAAGTGTAAATTGTTACAATCTAAATGAGAGAGGATATGTTTCTTTAAAAAAAAAAATATGGTATTGTTGTGTCATTCATAAACAAAGTTGGTACAGATTTGTTACATTTGGTTAATTGGATGAATTTTTATTTTTTCAAAAAATTGCATGTTTTTTATTTTGTTGAAAATGGTAAAAATGTTTGCATTATCACAATGTTGTGTTGCATTGTCTAATTTTTTGGTTCAAGACATAGGAGAGAACGTAGAAAATCTGCTACATAGCTGCATAGGTGGTAAAATTAATTGGATAATTTGTTATTATATAGGCTAGAACTTTGCACAATAAAATAATTGTAAAATAATAGTGCATGGCAAGAGCTGTTATGTATATTCTTGCTCATGATAAGATGCATGTTGTATTAATTGTAGTAGCACTAAGATGCTTAAATTATGGTGTGTTGTTTGGAACAAAATGTTATGTAGACATAAGAACAAACAATTCTATAACTCAAGGCACGAAGAAATATTAATTAGTATTTATTGGGCAAGTAAAGTTGTTTAAAATAAATAACAACAGACATTAGGACAAACAATTGTACTTGTTGTGTTGTAAGATAATTTTGAGAAAAGCGAGTATTTATACCTTTCATCTTGTATATCTAACTCTCTGATGCTGACGGATCGGTTGTTTTGTTGGATTTTTTTCAATTCTCCAATTGAGATGACTTGCCCAATAACATCTGCTCAATTAAATATTAATCGTATTAGCACTATGAAGATGAGGTATTTGTGGTCTTTTGGAAGTTTATTTAATTTTTGTTTGGCAATTTGTTGTATGAGTTATTACCAACAACTGTTTTGGGTTCTTTGATGGTGGTTCCTATGCTCCTTAATGGTTTAAAATCGAAGTAGTACAGTGGAATTGTCAGATCGTCGTTCTCAATTTTTTTGTGATATTTGTTGCTCCCGTGAGCAGGATACAAATTTTGTGATCTACTGTTCTGAACGTTTCTCTTTTGTTTTCTGATCTGAACTTGTATATCTTGTAGATTGATCCCTCTTGTAATTGTTGAAGTATGGATTTTGCATCTGGATCATCAATCCTTATAAACCCTTCTATTGCAGTGTTCTGAACAAATGAGGATAGTTGTTTAGCACAAATAGAGGTGTTCATGAATATTTGTAATGAAAGTTGTAGAAGGTTAAATAAGATGTTGGTATACCTCGCGGTTGACCATGACAAAGTCATATGAATATTTCTTTTCAGTTGTTGGATGATAAGCTGTCCATAGCTTGATGATCCTTGCTATTATTGTTTGTCGACGCATGTCTTTAGTGAGTGCTGCAAGCGGTGTTATTGTGTTGTCCGTAGCCATCTGCAAATATATGAAGTTAGTACAAAACTGAAGTAAATTTTGTTTAGATATTTGTATAAGTGTTTCAGCAATGAGAGATGTATAGTTGTCAAACTTTTACTATTTTTAATCAAATTTCAGCAAACAAATATTGTGTTTGTGTGAAAACATACCTAAATCTTGGAAGATTTCAGTATAAACTATGCTTTGAGTGTAATTTGGATGTTCGTCATTTGGAGTTTTCAATAAGGATTTTAACTCCGGATCTAGAGGTAGCTTGAGATAATACGACATATAATTGTCCATGTGTAAAAACTGGACGCGGGAGGTAGATCCCTATCTTATTGAGAGTTTGTCTTTGGTTTTTATTGATTGTCATTGCATAAGAAAGTCTGACTGGAAATTGTTTGCGTTTTAATGTAAATGGCCATTTTGGGTCTTTCACATTGAAGATTATTTTTGGGATGTAAACTGTTGATCCTATGTTAGAACCAGTTATTATGACTGCTTCTATGATATTTTGTGCTAATTATGTCACTATTAGTCGTGTTCCATTGCACATGCCATTTGTTTGGTCTATATTACACATTAACATAATTGGACAACCTATCTTAAGTGTTAGTTGATGGTTTGGGACGCCATTTTGTTTAATTGAGTTTAAACATTCTAAAGGGTACATTGTTTGAAGCTCTTCTAAAGGAACTGTTGAATTACTCATTGTCTAAGCTGAAATATGTTGTAGAATCTATTGGTATCATTTTTAGTATTGTATCATTGATGTTATCAACATCATTATTTGTTGGAGTAACTATAGCTCTTTCTTTCAAGTAGTCAGAATTTTTGTAAGATATTTGAAAATCGTGATAAATAGTTCCTATAATGGCATTCTTCTTGTCTTTTTCTGTATGTATTAGTAGGTCTTTTGGTATTTCTATCCAATCTGTTTCTAGGTCATTGAACAATTTTTTGGTTGGAACAGTACCGTTTCCTATGGCCAATAACCAACTATTAAATGCAGTTGCCTCTTCCTTGTCTTGTTCGGACAATTGAGATTGTTGTAAACGCATATTTGTATTGAGTCTATAAACTAGACAATAGGACCATAGCTTTGATTTGGTAATTGATGCATTTAAGATTTCATGTTTGTTAACATTTTGTGACTGGTAAAGTTTGTCGAAAGTCTCCTCCAAGCACTATTGTTTTACCTCCAAAAGGATTTTTTTAGAACATTCATTATGTGTACCTAAAATATCTCTCAATGTTCGATCTAATGCTTCAAAATAGTACCGATGATTCATTGGAGCCTCATCCCAAATTATTAGTGAGGTTTTGTAAATTAGCTCTTCCAGATTTGTTCCTTTTTTAATGTCACGTGTGGAATTTTCTTCTATATCTATTGGAATTTTAAATCTGAAATGAGCTGTTCTTCCTCGTGGTATTAATAGAGCGGCTAAAGCTGATGAGGCAACTGGTAAAACAATTCTACCTTGGGACCGTAACATTGAGATTATTGTTTTATATATGTATGTTTTTCCTGTACCACCATGGCCATAAACAAAAAAGAGAAAACATTTATCTAACTCTACTGATTCAACAACTGCTGTGTATATCTTTTTTTTGTTCTTCGTTTAATCCGTTGTATAAAGATGTAGCTTCAGCTAATAAATCTGATGCATTAAAAGACATTTCTTCTCTTAGTAATCTGTTGTCAAATTGTTGTATATAATTTTGTTGAGGTTTTGGAAGTCCGTAAACAGACAGATTTGAATTATTGTCGATTAGTATATTCTCAATTTTATATAGCACGTGGTCTTTTAAATCCGAATCTGATAATTGTATGTTTTGTAAGTGATAGGTGTTTTCGATTTTGTATATTATGTCATCTGTCATTTTTTTCCAACAAAGCTCAAACAAATTTAGTGAATTTCCTATTTCACAAAATGTAACATACTTACAAATAATCTTAGCAATTGTATTGCACTGGCCCAATTTGATACTTCTTTAATTGCTGATAACCATTCGTTGTCATCCTCTAATAAGCCTAGTGGGTTACACGCTTCTCTAAATGTATTGTATGTGATGTTATTTACTGTTCGGATGTTTTCGAATGATGTTGCTCCTCGATTAATGTTTAGAAACATTCTCAAGTAGTAGATTTCTCCTTGATTTGGATTAACATAATATATTCGTCCTATGCGATTTCTTTTTTTTCTGGGAGTCCAACATTTCTCTTTTGATTGCCAAGTGTATTTGCGAGGTGTTTCTATAAATGTTATTTTTCTTGCTTCAGGGTCTTTTTTGTTAAGTTTCATCCACTCAGTTAACATTGTTCTATCACATTTACCAAAATTGATTATATCTTGCATGTCTTGATTATCGATAAACACTATGTTGTTCATTTGAGGTAAGTGAATAGGTAATCTTTCGATACTTGAAACATTGCAGTGAATGTTGTATTGAAATAATCTCCAAATAGCTTCATGTGGTGTTATATATCTGCAATCTAAATATACTTTTATCTCATTTATCTCTTCGGATTCATTTTGTTCATTTTTCTTTAATTTTAATAGGCTAGTCAGTTCTGCAATTGTTCTGTCATTTCCTTTGCATATATATTTGAACAAATATTTGATAAGTCTTGATGTATGGTATTTTTATGTGAGCTTGGTATCTAACTATTAAGTCAATGTTATGAGGAACAACAAAACGGTTATCTAATTTTAGTCCTTTATTCTCTACAAAGAATTTTGTTTTACGTCTTCTATATGTAACTATTCCATCTTCATTTATGGTGATTCTATCATTGTATTTTTTGGAAAAAAATTTCGAGCATGATCCATTTTTTATGCATCCAGTTTCTAATGCACCACCACTACATGGTCCATGTATCATGAACTTAGCGACTGCATCATATGCAATTGGGTCAGATGTCAGATCAGGTATTTCTGCTGATATGCATTGGTCAATGTCTTGTGGTGTTTTTAGTTTGTTGTAGTATGCCATCCACAATATCATGTGTACATGTGGAAGACCTCTTTTTTTAAATTCAATTGTATATACGTCTATTAATTAGTTAACAATTGCTAGAAGAAAGAGATTGAATTATGTTAACTATTATTGAATAAGAAAATATATGAAGAATAGGAATTGCACTTACATGCTATGGTTTCGCCAAAGTGCTTATTATCTTTTGATATCATGTAACAATTTTTCTAATTTCATCTTGAAGACAAGTGCAACAATGTCTGGTCCATCTTCAGGTTTTTGGTTTGGTAATAACATCTTGTATATTTCTTGCCATTGTAGATTGCATGTGAATGTGACAAAAAGATCTAGCATTCCTAATTGCCGACATATTGCCATTGCATCGTGATAGTTTTGGAGCATATATCGAGGACTTCCAACATGAGATGCTGGTAATATTATTCTTTTGCCAGTGTTTCTACCTATAGTGTGACCTTGTTCTATTGCATTTTGAATGTTGTTGTAATTTTCTTATATATATTGCATTTTGAATGCTGATATATATGTTTCTACCTATAGTGTGACCTTGTTTCTACCTATAGTGTGACCTTGTTGTTGCATTTGTGATATATATGTTTGTAAATAGTGCAGTTCATATTATGTGATGTTAATATCAATTGTTGTGCTATGTTTATATTTTTTATGTGCGAATGAATGTTGTTGTTCTTATTATGTTTCAATGAAAAATGTAAAAGATTTCTTGGTTGCCACTGGGTTGGTACCAATTTAGTACGGGGAGGATTATAGAAATTGACATTTTTGTAATTTTGCTGGAACGTCAATTATTTTCATCGGAATATCATTACAAATATGGGGTAATACATTGCATGCAATAGGTCCAAATGATATCCTTGCAAATAATCTGGTGGGGCCTACTAGCATTAACCATGCAAATAACCTGGTGGGGCCCACCTTCATTACCCATGCAAATAAACAGGGGGCCTCACCTTCTCTATCCATGCAATTACTCCCTTCACTTGCCTTGCAATAACCCATGTGGGACCCATGTTCTCTATCCTTGCAAATACTCAGTTGTCTATCCTTGCAAATACTAAGGTGGGGCCCATGCTCTTTATCCTTGCAAATACTTCTGATGGGGCCCACGCTCTCTATCCTCGCAAATACTTCTTGCAGGGGCCAATTCTCAGACTTATTGCATGCGTACTTGTTACATGAGCAAGCTCATGCAACAAGATTGGGAAAAGTTATTACATGCGTAGCCTATGTAACAAGTCTGAAATTGAGTATTTGCATCGACGCTTGTACCATGGGTAGTTGTTACATGGGTAACCCATGTAACAAGCCTTTTTCGGGCTTGTTGCATGAGTGAGCTCATGCAACAACTGAAATTTTACCCATGTAAGAAACCAAAATTCTAGTAGTGTAAGTCAGCGTCATCTTCGTCATCACTTTGTGGCATGTCGTCAACATCAGGACAAGGATCACCTACCCTCGGCAAATCAACCCATGGACAGTACTGATTATTGTATTATGTCAAACCCATATCTTCCTGAAACAGGCGGTGACTACTCGTTCACATCGGGATAAGAATGCAGATAAAGGTCTTGCCTTGGTGTTTAGTTGTGTCCGATGGGATTGGAAGAGACTGGTACCCGCGTGTGAAACACTGTATTGGGTATGTTCATGTTTGGTTGTGTCTCCGATACCACACTATCAATGAATAACTATGGTTGCATTGAACCGACAATTGGAACCAACTCAATGCATAAACCGACATAACAATATTGGGTTTTGGCAAGCATACTTTGATTATAAATACCTCTCCAACTCTGATCGCACACGATTTCTATTATCTCATAATACCGTCGAGATGTTGTACCAACATTAACCATGCAAGTGTTTTAAGGTTGTACTCACTCTCAAAATAACCAAGCTGGCGATAAATTTCACTCATACCAACCTTGTTCACCAGTTGCCATCAATGAGAATCGAGGGCCAATGATATACTCTGCTCCTTTACGACCGAGTCGTATTTTCACCACCGAAATGAACCCTCAACATGAGCATGATTAATTATTTTGATGAATTAGTCAACACAATAATGAATAAATTAGATATAATTTATTATTACACTAATGAACAATAAATATTAATTAATTACCGTACACAATAGTTACAAAAAATTATAACTAATTATTTTTTACAATATTTTTTTAAATAAATAAAACATGCAATTGTGAGCTACCTTATTTATTTATATGTTGTAAAATATTTAATATTAACATCACTATTTTTTTTAATCCATTAACGGTCATTAAAAGGTTACACCATACATAATTAAAATTCATCCAACATAAACTCTAAACCTAAATACATGACATGACATAACTGCAAACTACACCCCTAAAAACCGCACTTTCTATAATAAATGACATAGCAAAAATTAATTACTTTATTTGACTATATAATTGAAAATTTACCTTTTACAGAGAGAATTTTTTGTAGAGAAGATGCATGAGACAGAAGATATGCGTGAGGGTTTTGTTTTAATAGAGGAGAAGGTTTTGTACAGACCAAGAGAGCTGGGGAGGTCTATTTATTGAACGTCTAGATGTTATGGAGCATAACGTCTAGAATTTCTCTTTTTTCGTTGGGTCCAAAATTTTACTTTTTTCTGCCGACATGCCATGACAGACCAAAACATCCCAAATCTTTTATTTTCGCCTCCCTGGCCGTGATAGAGCAAAATGTCCCGAACCTTCTATTTTTTCCGCCTTCCTGGACGTTACTAACTATAATGTCCCTTTTTGTTGTTATTATGTTAATTAGCGGTAATCTAATTTCACTAATCAGGATGTTGCGGTCTATAACGTCCCCTAGACGTTATAAACCCCCACGTTTTTCTTACATATTGAATTTTTGGAAAATCCTTTCCCATTGTCGATATTATTTTATTTATTTTTGTATTAATAAAAATTTCGGTCGATCTGAATAGCAAGCAATAAATAATGCCTTATGTACTTTTTAGAAACACAAAAATCTATTATTCATCATAGACCTCTCCAAAGCCAACTCAATATCTAAGCATGTGGTTTTGATTTCTGAACCAGTGAAATGCAAAGTACCAAAGAAAAAACTTAGATATAATGAAATAGAGTTGTCTATGATGGATAGAGTTGTCTATGATGTCTGTTTTAATAGAAAGCTTTAGAGTTTAGGGTTTTGATTTTTTAATTTTAGAGTTTAGATTTTGTATTTTTGAGATTTAGAGTTTAGGTTTGGTTTTTTTAGTTTATAGCTCTCTAGAGCACTACTATAGTTTGGTCCAACATGCATGGAAATTAAGTACCATTCAATATGCCTCCACAATAATGAAAGAAAGTAACACGTGTCAACAATTAATGTCACAGCAGATAATTAATTTGTGTTTAATTAATTTAACGGTTGAGATCATTTTGTTTAATTGGTTAGTGCAAAATGCAAACATAAAAATACAAATTTTATTTATAAGTGTATATATTTTTGTTGATATCTATTTGTAATAAAAAAAATACTATTGTGAAATAATTTAATATCAGTTTATTTTTTCTTAATTAATGATAAAAAATCTCAAGTTTAATTAACAAGTTATACAAGTTTGAATGAAACTAATATTTGCACAATTTCTTTAAAGATGTCTTTGAATTTAATTTTAAAAATCATCGGCATAGAAACAACAAATTAAAACCATTGGCCTTGATCACCCAACTGACGGGTCAAGATTTTGCGTACAAACTTTTTGTTTGAGTTGTTGTATCGCTCTAAAATTAATGTTGTTTAGTTATTGTCATGTTCCGGCCTCTAACGGACGCACGATGACAGAACGAGATTCTAACATTCCTCCGACAGCTCGTTGATGTACTTCGTAAACGGAAATAAACAAAAGTCAGCTATGAAACTCACTAACTGGTTATTTAACGACGTGTTTTCCTATAATTGATTTATTCATAATAAACAGTACAAATAAAATTAAATTAATCCACACAAATATATCAGATTAGGTACGCATATTTAACCAATCGGGTCTAGGCTTTCAGATACCACAATGCTCAGACAGTTCAATCTCAGAAACAGATTCAGATTCCTAGACTATCCCGTTAAATATGCCCTCGTAATCCAATATCCAGATACACTACAATACCCATTATTTAAACAGACCAAAATAAAAACTCAGATTATAGAGAAGTCTGATTACCTGATAGCGAGAATTTCATAATTTCAAATTGAATTTCAATCGATTGCTCAAGACTGTTGACGTAGGATCGGAACTCCAATCAGACAAATTACCAAATTTAATTTTACTGTTCTCCCTATTTTCTTTTGTTTTTATTTTTTTCTTAATTTTTTTTTATCGGATTGATCAAGGTGGGGCCGAGTATTTATAGGTTTTAAGGAGAAAATAAATAGTGGAGTTGTTGTAGTTTAGTGAACATGCATAACGCCAAGTGGCAAGGTGGCCACGTTTTTTTTTTTCTTTAAACTTCTTACAATTTAAAACTTTTTTTTTGTTTTGAAAATAAAATTAAAAAAATTTCAATGTAAGCTCAAAATTATTTTTGAGATGGCAAATAATTTCAAAAATATATACTAAAATTCACGGGTGTTACAGTTATTCAGTATATATTACTATGAGTAGGTTATATCAAGAACAAATGAACGTATGTCACATACTTGAAATAAGTTTTAAAAAGAAAAGAATAAAATTGTGGGTATTTTCTCAACTCTATATCGAAATATATATGTGACATGCACTCTTGATTCTTTCATTGTAATTTGGTAATTTAATAAAAATAATCAGTATTGTAGAGTAATTAAATTAACACAAATGAATGAACAAAGTATGAATAATAAACAGAAAATTGATCTTTGCAAGAACCAACAATCTGAGATGTACGTATATATCAAACTTGAGGAAGGTTCCAATACCTCATGCTTTTCATTACTCATCATGCTTCATATTTTATATCTTCGTTTTTAAAGTTTAAACTGTTAATCCGAACTGCGCAACATGATATCTATATTAAAATATACTTGAAGATCAAATTTTATAATATTTGTAAATTTTTTATTATTTTTTTAGATAGATACAAAATCACTGTTTTTAAACACTGACTAGCGAAACAAAAAATGATACTAGATCACTATATCACTAAGTGTTGGGTTATTATTATTATTATTTTAAATTTTTTGACAAAGGGCCTAGGACAATGCGTTGGCGCTGAGAACTAAAAACCTAAACATAGAATTAACAGCCTGGCGCTCTGATGTGGTTCAAACCTGCGCCAAGAGAAGAAAAGAGAAGGAAAAAGGGGATGCATAAATAAGATAGCAGGGAAAAGGGAGTGCTGGAGCACTTATAGGATACAAGAAAATGAGCACTCGAGCCAACATATCCAAAGGAGATTTACAGGCTCTCTCATACTAGATCACTCAATCACTCCCCTAAAGGCTTTTCATCCAAAAAAAAAAGATACTAGATCACTACATCACTAGGTGTTGGCCTATTCTTTTGTTTTTTTTTTTGACAAAGGATCAAGGACAAATACCTAATGTATCGAGTTAGAAATTAAGCGAAATTCAAAGAGAATTGGAAGAAACGACCTCTCTCCACTATAGCAGAACAACCCTTATGCGACCGGCCAAATCGGTAGCAGAAGGGTAAGTCGCCAGTCGCAGAAGGGTTGCACCAGTCACAGAAGACCTAAATCGGTCGCATAAAGGACGGTCGCAGTTGCTCCGTGGCTGATGTCACCGGTCGCTGAAGGCTAAGGCGCTGGTCGCATATGCCCCTATAGCGACCGATAAATTCGGTTGCTGATGCTATATGCTGACGTGGCTGAAGCCCATCAGAGATCGATCGGTAGCAGAAGGGTGATTTTTAGTTTTGGATATTTTTTTTGTTATTTTTTTTTTTCCCAATTGGTACGAAATGTACCAAACAAATATAACAAACTATCATTCATATGCAACACAAGCAACAAACTATCATATTGCAAATAATAAATTATCCCAAAATATGATCATATTCATCCAAAAATCTAAGCAATATTCATCTAAAATTTCAAACCAATGACCAATTCCAAATAGTTCACCAAATACAACTATTATAGTGGAATGCAAATCTAAAACATGGCAATCTAAATGAAAGCCTTTATGCTCCAAATCAACAGTTGACGCATTCTTTTTCAACTCATCATTTATGCTCCAATGCAGGTCACTGTTACAAAAAACATATTTTCATTTAGGGAAAATTTCCAGTGTGCCCATTCAAACTTTTAAAACAGCCAATATCCCCATAAATACATGATAATATCCAAAAACAGTCTGATACGGGTGACAAATTAACACGAACTAACCATGAGTTGTACAACTAACGGAATTTAACAGAATTTAACAGTCTGATAAGCTCTCCCTTTTAAATCAAGAATTTAACAAAAGATTGGTGTTACTTTAATCGTCAATAAAGTCAAAATTAAGGTCAGGAATTATATGAAATAGGAAACCAACACCCCTGAACTATATGATACTATTGAAAAGACCTTCGGAAAACTAACCAGTTGCGCTGTCCACTTTTCTTGAACTCAGCTTCTATACTCTTCTTCTTCTCCTCTCCTACTCATGAAAAACCCTTGACAGGTACCATAATGGCAAACCTTACATATACACAAATCACGCTCATGAAAAAAGAGAAACCACTAGAAATCCAAATGAAAGCAAGAAAAACCAATAAGGAAAAAGAGATAAAAACCTGCATCCAACGATCTGATATGTGAGATTTGAGCTTTTCTTTCACTGCACCTGTCCAGTAGTGAATTACAACACAAATAGAGATAATCAGAAATTTATTAGACTGTATTTTAGCATCTCTAAAGCACATGTTATTATCTTGATCGACAATATATTCTCAAATCAATTTAATTAAGATTAAAAACTGAAACAAATTTTTAGAAGCTTATTTTCTGGTTTTGTCAAAACAGTAGCTTGAAGAGATGAAAAAAAATTTGGAAGTTCATAGATGGATGTATCATCAACCAATTCAGTAACTGAGTTGTGCTTCAAGACTAGGGGTGTTCATTGGGTCTGGTTTAGCCGGTTTTGAACCGAACCGAATTAGTTTGGACTAAACGGTTTGGTTTTTTCAGTTTAATGATTCGGTTCGGTTTACTTTTTAAAACCGAATTATAATTTTGGTTCAGTTCGGTTTGAAAATTTTGAAAACCAAAATAACCGAACCGACCGAAATTTTATATATTATGAATTTGGTCCAGACTGCCCCTGTTTATTTCTTAATACCCCGGTTTATTTCTTAATCAATTGCTTTAAATACTTCGGTTTATTTCTTAATATCTCGGTTTATTTCTTAATATACTTCGGTTTATTATAAATCAATTGCTTTAAATAAAAAAATTAATATATTTCGGTTT